>JAHRIG010004786.1:0-13547 GCA_020311275.1 Eira barbara
CCTATGGGGCTGCCCAGAAACCCGAAATGAGGATCCACCTGCACGGGTCTCGCAGGCACCCCACTTGCATTGGCTGCACTGGGCTCTCACGCTCTCTGTGATACAGCCTGAGCCCAGACCTCCGACTTTCACCCGGATAACTGGCCGCACACCCAGCACATCGGACCCGCCTTGGCCTTAGACCATCCTCTCTTCCCAACCTGGGTTTTCAGGCATCTGAACCTAGACCTTGTCTCCAATCCCTGCACAGGTGGAACTGGAAGCACAAATCAGAACTCCTCCTTCCCCATAGCAGGAAACCTTTGCTGTTGGCATGGTGTCCAACCTTCATGGTAGGAGAAACCTGCATGGCCCATGAGGCCACGCCCATGCTTGAGGGCCGCCTTGGGCACCAACACGCATTGTGTCCCTCAACGGGAGCCCCGAGTTCAAATAAGGCTACTCAGTGGCTGGACTAAGTGCCTGCATATGGGACTTGCCATGCCCCTAGGCCCCCAAACCTAACCAGGTGTCGGGTGTTCTACTCCTCCGTCCTCAGGGGTCTGCACAGGTATCCCTCTTTTGGAGGGACACCTGAGGTAGAAAACACGACTCTCGCTTCACACATGAAGACCCCAAACTCTTGGGAGCTGGGCGAAATCCGCAGAGAGGGAATCTCGTCCATGGCCCATGAGGCCACCCCTCCATTCCACTGCCATCCTTGACACAAAACCCAGAGGCAAAAGCCTGAGCATCTGGCTCGCACTACCCTTCTTTCTTATCACGAGGAACTCCCCTCATGGTCTGTAGATCAGGCCAGCCCCACCCTGGCCACAAAACCTAATCCGAGTTTGTGTTTTCACACTGCTTTCCCTATAACAATGGGCCACACACCCTCGAGGCTGGGGCCCCATGGAGCCACATGGCAGGACTGTGCCTGCCCTCTCCAAGGAAACTGTACCCATTCCATTGGCCACAACCCTCCCGATGAGGAGAAACCTCCAAGGCCACCGAAGCCATCCCAATCGTGTAGGCCGCCCTGGACAAAACGTGGCATTCTGACACACCCTAGGCACCTACCTCCAGGCAGAGACGCAGGTCAATGGCGCTTTTCAGATGATCAAACCTGACATGACCCTAGGACCTCAGCGGAATCCTAGCTGAGGTTTTCTGGCATCTGTCCCCAGAGGCCTGTTCTGGAATACCACCAAATGGTACAAGATGTGGTCGCTGAACCAAACAACAGAACCCTCCTGTCCCCAGAAGGAAGCCTTGCTCTTGGGAACTGGGTACATACCTCAGGCTAGAAGTTTCCTGCAAGTCCCCTGACCAATTGCCACATTCTAAGGTCTCCCTGGACACCAACCCTTCATTGTGACATGTCAGCATGAGAACCCCTGTCAACTCCGCCCCCTTGGAACTTCACCCAAGGGACAGGGGTTCGAACCTGCCCTCGTCCTTGGCTACAATGTTAATGCGAGTTGGGCTTTCCAGGCATCTATGCGGAGTGCTCTACTATCCAATCTTTGCATATCGGGGACCCTGGAGACATTCAACCCGACTCCCCTGTCCAGCAGAAGGACACCTTGCAGTTTGGAGCAGCTCACAATCCCCAGCGTGGGAAAACCTCTGTGACCTCATGAAGCGCCCCTTTCATAAAGGGGACATCATGGACACAAACTCGGGCCTGTTTCAACATCTGAAACTCGCCCTGACTTCAGATGCAGGATATCTCAATTCAGCCTCTGCAGAGTTGGCCTGCCCAGCCCTCGGCCACAAACCGTACCCTGGCTTGTGTTTCAAGGCTTCAGTCCTCACACTCCTGGCCCCAAAGCCCTCCAGATTGTGAATTCCGGAGCCACGGTGCAGCACTCTGCCTGCACACCAGAAGAAAAACGTTGCCCTATGCGGCTGCCCGGAAACGCCAAATGAGAATCCACCTGCATGGGCCTCACGGGCACGCCAATTGCATTGGCTACCCTGGGCACTAATGCCCTGTATGACACAGCGTGAGCCCAGACCTCCCGACAGACACTCAGACAGCTGGCCCCACACCCAACAATCAGAGCTGCCACAGCCTTGGGCCGTCCTCTCTTCCCAACCTGGGTTTTCAGGCATCTGAACCTAGACTTTATCTCAAATCCCTGCACAGGGGGGAACCTGAAGCACAAATCAGAACACCTCCTTCCCCATGGCAAGAAACCTTGCTGTTGGCGTGGTGTCCCACCTTCAGGGTAGGAGAAACCTGCATGGCCCATGAGGCCACGCCTATGCTTGAGGGGCGCCTTGGGAACAAACAAGATTTGTGTCCCTCAGCGGGAACCCCGAGCTCAAGGAAGGCCTCTCAGTGGCTGGAACAAGAGCCTACATATGGGGATTGCGATGCCCCCAGACCCCCAATCCAAACCAAAGCTCGGGTTTTCCAGTCTCCCGTTCCTGGGCTCTGCTCTGTATACCCTGTTTTTGAGGGACCCCAGAGGCAGAACACAGGACTCCTCCCTTCCCACAGAATGACCCCAAATTCTTTGGCGTCGGGCCAAATCCCCAGACAGGGAGACTCGTCCATAGCCCATGAGGCCACCCCTCCATTCCACGGCCATCCTGGACAGAAAATTCAGAGACAAAAGAATGAGCAAACGCATCTCACGTCCTTTTTTCTTATTGGAATTGCACCCTCATGGTCTGTAGATCGAGCCTGCTATACCTCGGGCCCTAAAGCTAAGCCACGTTTTTGTTTACAGACTTCTGTCCCCATAGCCCTGGCCCACACCCCTTCCAAGCTAGGGCCCCTGGATCACAGCGCAGGACTGTTCCTACCCTCTCCATGGATACCGTGCCCGTGCCACTGGACACAACCCTACCGATCAAGAGGAACGTCCAAGGTCCTCGAGCCCATCCCAGTATTGGAAGCTGCCCTGGACAAACAGGGGCAATCTGACCCAAATTGAGCAACTACATCCATCAGACACGCAGACGGCTGTCCCCAGACACAGAAGATTGAACTGGACAGGCCCGGAAGCCCTAATAGGATCCTTTGCTTTGGTTTCTAGGCCTCTACCTCAGAGGCCTATTTTATAATACAAGCACAAGGAGGTTTCCTGAGGCACCAGTCAGAACACCTCACATCTCCCCATGGGAACCGTGCTCTTTGGAGCTGTGTCAAAGCCTCCGGCTAGGAGAATCCTTCAGGGCCCCTGAGCCACCGCCACATTCCAAGGTCTCCAGGGATTCAAACCCACATTATGACACATATTCAGGAGATTCCATTTCAACTCAGACCCCATGGTAGCCACTCCAGGGCCAGTAGATCGAACCTGCCTTGTCTCTAGGAGCCAATGGGAATGCAAGGTGTGGTTTCCAGGCATCCATCCTTAGAACCCGGCTCTCGAGTTTTTCCGTATGGGGTGTCCTGGAGCCATCTAACAGGATCCGACTGTCCCTCAGAAGGTATCCTTGCAGTTTGCAGCATCTCACGACTCCTAGCGTGGTAAAACCTCCATGGACTCATGAGGCCGCCCCCCTTCCTGAAGGATCCGTCATGGACAAAAACTCCAACCTGAGCCAATGTTGGATCCTCACCCTGACTCCAGATGCAGGAGATCTCGATTCAGCCTCTGCAGTGTGGGCCCGCCTTGCCTTTGGCCCATAACCTTACCCTAGCTAGTGTTCTCAGACGTCCGTCCTCACACTCCTGGCCCACAAGCCAATGGGTTGGGAGTTCCGGAGCCACAACGCAGCACTCTGCCTGTCAACCAGAACAAAACGTTGCCCTCCGGGGCTGCCCAGAGACTCCTAAGGAGGATCAACCTGCATGCCGCGCAACTGCACCCCAATCATATAGGCTGCCCTGGGCACTAATGCTCTGTCTGACAAAGCCTGAGCCCGGACCTCCTGACACACCCAGACAACTGGCCCCACATCCAGCACATCGGACCTACCATGGCCTTAGGCCGTCATCTCTTGCCAACCTGGGTTTTCAGGCTTCAGAACCTTGACCTTATCTCCAATCACTGCACAGGGGTGGTCCTGATGTGGAAATCAGAACACCTTCCTCCCCGTGCACGAAATGTTGCTGTTGGAATGGTGTGCAAACTTCAGGGGAGGAGAAACCAGTACTGGCCCTGAAGCCACACCCATGCGTGAGGGCCGCCTTGGCACAAACACGCACTGTGACCTCCAGTGTGAGCCACATGCTCAAGTGAGGCTTCACAGTGTCTGGATCTAGAGGCCGAATATGGGGCTGACCATGCCCCTAGTACCACATACTTTACCAGAAGACGGGTTTTCTATTCGCAGGTACCGAGGACGCTGCTCTCGTATCCATCTTTTGGTGGGACACTGGAGGCAGAAAACAGGACCCCTGCCGTCACACAGAATGACCCCAAACTCTCGGTTCCAGGACAAATACACAGAGAGGGAGACTCTGCCAAGGCCCATGAGGCCACCCCTCCATTCCACGGCCTTGCTTGACACAAAATCCAGAGAAAAAAGCCTGAGCAACCGCCTCACACTCGCCCTTCATTCCTATCCCAAGGATCTCCCCTCTCAGTCTATACATTGGGATGCCATACACTCGGCCGCTTAAATAAGCCAAGTTTGTGGTTTCAGATTCTGTCCCCACAGCCCTGACACACACACCCCCCAGGCTAGGGCTCCTGGAGCCACACCGCAGGATTGTGCCTGCCCTCTCCATGGAAACCATGCCCGAGCCATTGGCCACAACCCTGCCGATCAGGCGATACCTATACTGTCCTCGATGCCATCCCACTATCGCAGGCCACCCTGGACAAACATGGCCGATCTGACCCAAGCTGAGTAACTACCTCCACTCAGACACGCAGACGGCTGTCAACAGACACAGAAGATTAAACTGGACAGACCCCTACGCCCTAATAGGAACCTTTCTTTGGTTTCTAGGCATCTATCCTCAGAGGCCTGTTTTCCAATGTAAGCTTAAGGGGATTTCCTGAGGCACTGATCAGAACACTTCTTGTCTCTACATGGGCACCTTGCTCCTTGGATCTGTGTCAAACCCTATGGATAGGAGAATCCTTCAGGGCCCCAGAGCCCACGCCACAATCCAAGGTCTCCATGGACACACACCCACGTTATGACCCATCTTCTGGAGATTCCATTTCAACCCAGACCCTCTGGTAGCTCCTCCAGAGCCAGCAGATCGAACCTGCCTTATCTCTAGGAGCCAATGGGGATGCGATGTGGGGTGCCCATGCATCCATCCTTAGAACCGTGCTCTCGAGTCTTTCCCTATAGGGCATCGTGGAGCCATTCAAAAGGAAGCGGAGGCCCAGCACAAGGAATCCCAGCGGTTGGGAGCATCTCACAGCTCCCAGCGTGGGCAAACCTCCATGGCCTCATGTGGCACCCCCCTTCATGAAGGGCCCTTCATGGACACAAACTCCAACCAGAGCCAACATCGGGTCCTCGCCCTGAACTCAGATGCAGGAGAGCTCGATTCAGCCTCTGCAGAGTGGGCCTCCTGTGCCTTCGCCCTGAAACCTAACCCTAGTTTCTGTTCTCAGAATTTGGTCCTCCAACTCCTGGCCAACAAGCCTTGCAGACCGGGTATTCCAGAGCCACAATGCAGCACTCTGCCTGCCCTCCAGAAGAAAAAGTTGCCCTCTGCTGCTCCCCAGAAACCCCAAATGAGGATCAACCCACACGCCACTCGACTACACCCCAAATACATAGGCCTCCCTGGGCACTAAGACTTTGTGTGACACAGACTGAGCCACACCACCCAATCGACACCCAGGCAGCTGGCCACACGCCCAGCATATCAGACCCACAATGGCATTAGGCCGTTTTCTCTTCCAACCCTGGTTTTCAAGCTTCAGATCCTAGAGTTTAGCTGCAGTCACTGCACGGGGGTGAACCTGGTGCAGGAATTAGGTCTCTTCGTTCCCCCTGGCAGGAAACCTTGCTGTTGGCATGGTGTCCAACCTTCACGGGAGGAGAAACCAGCATGGGCCATGAGGACCCACCCATGCTTGAAGGGCGCCTTGGGCTCAAACACGCATTGTGACCCCCAGTGTGAACCCTGTGCTCAAGAGAGGTTTTTCAGTGTCTGGACCAAGAGGCCGCATATGGGGCTAACCATGCTCCTAGTATCGAAACCTAACCAGAGGATGGGTTTTCCATTCGCAGGTACCCGGACGCTGCTCTTATATCCCTCTTTTGGAGGGACACAGGAGGCAGAAAACAGGACTCCTGCGATCATGCAGAATAGCATCCAACTCTTGGGAGCCGGGCCAAATCCCCAGAGAGGGAGACTCCTCCAAGGCCCATGAGGCCACCCCTCCATTCGACGGTCTTCCTTGACACAAAATCCGGAGACAAAAGCCTGAGAAACCGCCTCGCACTCGCCTTTTGTTATTATCCAGACAAGGTCCCCTCACGGTCTGTAGATTGGGCCTGCCATCTCCTCGGCCGCTCACCTTACCCGAGTTTTGTTTTCAGATTTTGTCCCCACAGCCCTGGCACACAAATCCTCCAGGCTGGGGCTCCTGGATCCACAGCACAGGACTGTGCCTACCCTCTCCATGCATTCCGTGCAAGTGCCACTGAACACAACCCTACTGATCAGGAGTAACCTCCAACGCCCTTGATGCCATCCCGATATCGGAGGCCACCCTGGACAAACAGGTGCGATCTGACCCAAGATGAGCAACTACCTCCACCCAGACACGCAGACGGCTGTCCCCAGATACAGAAGATTGAACTGGACAGGCCCCTACGCCCTAATAGGAACCTTTCTTTGGTTTAAGGGCGTCTTTCCTCAGAGGCCTGTTTTCCAAGACAAGCATAAGGGGGTATCCTGAGGCACCGATCAGAATACCTCTCGTCACCATATGGGAACATTGCTCTACGGAGCTGTGTCAAACCCTCCAACTAGGAGAACCCTTCACGCCCCAGAGCCGCCGACACAATCCAAGGTCTCCATGGACACACACCCAAGTTATGACCCATCTTCCGGAGAGTCCATTTCAACCCAGACCCCCTGGGAGCTCCTCCAGAGCCAGCAGATCAAACCAGCCTTGCCTCTAGGATCCAATAGGGATGCCATGTGGGATGCCCAGGCATCCATCCTTAGAACCGTGCTCTCGAGTCTTTCTGTATGAGGTATCATGGAGCCATCCAAAATGAATCAAATGCCCAGCAGAAGGAATCCCAGCGGTTGGGAGCATCTCACAGCTCCCAGAATGGGCAAACCTCCATGGCCTCATGAGGCACCCCCCTTCATGAAGGGCCCATCGTGGACACAAACTCCAACCAGAGCCAACGTCCTGTCCTCACCCTGACTTCAGATGCAGGAGAGCTTGATTCAGCCTCTGCAGAGTGGGCCTCCTGTGCCCTCGCCCTGAAACCTAACCCTAGTTTCTGTTCTCAGACTTTGGTCCTCCAACTCCTGGCCAACAAGCCCTGCAGACTGGGAAATCCAGAGCCACAAGGCAGCACTCTGCCTGCCCACCAGAAGAAAAATGTTGCCCTCTGTGGTTGCCCAGAAACCCCAAATGAGGATCAACCCACACACCACTCGACTACACCCCAAACATATAGGCCTCCATGGGCTAGGACTAATGCTTTGTGTGACAGAGCATGAGCCCGCACCTCCCAATCGACACCCAGGCAGCTGGCTGCACACCCAGCACAGCAGACCCACCATGGCATTAGGCCGTTTTCTCTTCCCACCCTGGGTTTCAGGCTTCAGAACCTAGACTTTATCTCCAATCACTACACAGGGGTGAACCTGATGCTGAATTTAGAACTCCTCCTTCCCTCTGGCAGGAAACCTTGCTGTTGGCATGGGGTCCAACTTAGGGGAGTAGAAAACAGCATGGGCCATGAAGACACACCCATGCTTGAAGGGCGATTTGGGCACAAACATGCATTGTGACCCTCAGCGTGAGCCCCGTGCTAAAGGGAGGCTTCTCAGGGGCTGGATCATTAGCTGGCATAAGGGGCTATCCATGGCCCTATGCACCCAATCCTAACCAGAGGTCCCCTGTACCCAGGGCTCTGTTCTGGAATCACTCTCTTGGAGGGACACCTGAGGCAGAGAACAAGACGCCGCCCATTCCACAGAATGACAACAAAATCCGTGTAGCTGGGCCAAATCCCCATAGTGGGAGACTCGTCGATGGCCCAAGAGGCCACCCATACATGCCACGGCCATCCTTGACACAAAATCCAGAGACAAAAACCTGAGCAGCTGCCTCACACTCAACCTTCGTTCCTATCCTGAGGAGCTCTCCTCACGGAATGGAGATCCAACCTGCCGTACGTACACTAGGCACCAACATGAGCCGAGTATGTGTTTTCAGACTTCAGTCCCCACAGCCCTGGCCCACATATCATCCAGGTTGGTGCCCCTGGAGCCAACCTCATTACCATGGCTGCCTTCTCCAAGGATACTCTGCCCATTCCATTGCCCACAACCCTACAGATTAGGAGAAACCTCCGAGGTCCCCGAGGTCATCCCAAAAGCTTAGGCCCCCCTGGACAAACAGGGATGGTCTGTCAAAACCTTGCTGTTGGCATGCTGTCCAACATTCAGACGAGGACAAACCAGCATAGGCCATGAGGCCACACCCATGCTTGAGGGCCACCTAGGGCACAAACACGCATTGTGACCCTCAGTGTGAGCCATGTGCTCAAGGGACGCTTCTCAGGGGATGGACCAAAAGGCTGCATATGGGAATGACCATGACCCTAGGACCCAAAAGTAACCAGAGGATGGGATTTCCATTCACATGTACCCTGGTCTCTGCTCTGGAATCCCTCTTTTAGAGGGACACAGGAGGTAGAAATCAGGACTCCTCCCATCGCACAGAATGGCATCCAACTCTTGGGAGCCGGTTCAAATCCCCAGTGAGGGAGACTCCTCCAAGGCCCATGAGGCCACGCCTCCCTTCCATGGTCTTCCTTGACACAAAATCCAGAGACAAAAGCCTAAGAAACCGCCTCGCACTCGCCCTTTGTTTCTATCCTGACAAGGTCCCCTCAGAGTCTGTACATTGGGCCGGCCTTACCCTCGGCCCCTCTCCTTAGCCGAGTTTGGGTTTTCAGATTCTGTCCCCACAGCCCTGGTCCACACAACCTCCAGGCTGGGGCCCCTGGAGCCACACTGCAGGACTGTGCCTGCCCTCTCCATGGAAACCATGCCCGAGCCATTGGCCACAATCCTACGGATCAGGGGACCTCTCCAAAATCCTTGATGCCATCCCAATATCGGAGGCCACCCTGGACAAACAGGTGCGATCTGACCCAAACCGAGCAACTACCTCCTCTCAGACACGCAGACGGCTGTCCCCAGACACAGAAGATTGAACTGGACAGGCCCCTATGCCCTAATGGGAACCTTTCTTTGGTTTCTGGGAGTCTTTCCTCAGAGGCCTGTTTTCCAAGACAAGCACAAGGGCGTTTCCTGAGGCACCGATCAGAACACCTCTCGTCACCACATTGGAACCTTGCTCTTTCGAGCTGTGTCAAACCCTCCAGCTAGGAGAATCCTGCAGCGCCCCAGAGCCCCCACCACAGTCCGAGGTATCCATGGACACAAACCCACGTTATGACCCATCTTCCGGAGAGTCCATTTCAACCTAGACCCCCTGGTAGCTCCTCCAGAGCCTGCCTTGTCTCTAGGATCCGATTGGGATGTCATGTGGGGTGCCCAGGCATCCATCCTTAGAACCGTGCTCTCGAGTCTTTCTGTAGGGGGCATCATGGAGCCATCCAAAGGTAATCAAATGCCCAGCAGAAGGAATCCCAGCGGTTGGGAGCATCTCACAGCTACCAGCGTGGGCAAACCTCCATGGCCGCATGACGCACCCCCCTTCATGCAGGGCCCATCGTGGACACAAACTCCAACTGGAGCCAACGTCCTGTCCTCGCCCTGACTTCAGATGCAGGAGAGCTCGATTCAGCCTCTGCAGAGGTGGACTCCTGTGCCCTCGCCCTCAAACCTAACCCTAGTTTCTGTTCTCAGACTTTGGTCCTCCAACTCCTAGCCAACAAGCCCTGCAGACTGGGAATTCCAGAGCCACAAGGCAGCACTCTGCCTGCCCACCAGAAGAAAAACTTTGCCCTCTGTGGCTGCCTAGTAACGCCAAATGAAGATCAACCCACACGCCACTCGACTACTCCCCAAACATATAGGTCTACCTGGGCTAGTACTAAGGCTTTGTGTGACACAGCATGAGCCCGCACCTCCCAATCGACACCCAGGCAGCTGGCCGCACAGCCGGCACAGCAGACCCACCATGGCATTAGGGCGTTTTCTCTTCCCACCCTGTTTTTCAGGCTTCAGAACCTAGACTTTATCTCCAATCACTACACAGGCGTGAACCTGATGCTGAATTTAGAACTCCTCCTTCCCTCTGGCCGGAAACCTTGCTGTTGGCATGCTGTCCAACCTTTAGGGGAGGAGAAACCACCATGGGTCATAAGGCCACATCCACGCTTGAAGGCCGCATTGGGCACAAACACGCACTGTGACCCTCAGCGTGAGCCCCATGCTCAAGGGAGGCTTCTCAGAGGGTGGATCATGAGCTGGCATAAGTAGCTGGCCCTGCCCCTAGGTACCCAATCCTAACCAGTGGACCCCGTACCCAGGGCTCTGCTCTGCAATCGTTCCTTTGGAGTGATACCTGAGGCAGAGAACAGGACTCCACCCATCCCACAGAAGGACACCAGACTCCTGGTAGCCAGGCCAAATCCCCATAGTGGGAGACTGGTCGATGGCCCAAGAGGCCACACCTACATGCCACGGCCCTTCTTGACACAAAATCCAGAGACAAAAGCCTAAGCAACTGCCTCACACTCACCCATCGTTCCTATCCTGAGGAGACCTCCCCACGGAATGGAGATCCGGCCTGCCGTATCCTAGTCCCCAACCTAAGCTGAGTGTGCGTTTTCAGACTTCAGTCCCCACAGCACTGGCCCACACACCCTCTAGGCTGGGGCCCCTAGAGACACAATGCACTCCCATGCCTGCCCTCTCCAAGGAAACTCTGCCCATTCCATTGCCCTCAACACTACAGATTAGGAGACATCTCCAAGGTCCCTGAGGCCATCCCAATAGCGGAGGCCGCCCTGCACAAACAGGGGTGATCTGTCAAAAGGTGAGGAATTACCTCCACTCAGACCAACAGACGGATGTCCCCACAGACAAAAGTTTGCCCCGAACAGGACCCTAGGCCCTAATCTGAATCCTCGCCTTGGTTTCCAATACCAGCCTGCACCAATTCGAACACCACTCATCTCCACATGGGAAACGTGCTCTTCGGAGATGTGAAAACCCTCTGCTAAGGAGAATCCTTCAGGGCCCCAGAGCCACCACGACATTCCAAGGTCTCCATGGACACAAACCCACATTAGGACCCATTTCAACTCAAACCCGGGATAGCACCCCTAGAGCCTGCATATCGAACATACCTCGTTGCTAGGAGACAATGGGAATGTGACGTGGGTTTCCCAAGCACCCATCCTTAGAACCCTGCTCTCGAGTTTTTCCATATGGGGCGTCCTGGAGCCAACCAACAGGACGCAACCATACCGCAGAAGGCATCTTTGCGTTTGGGAGTATCTCACAACTCCCAGCGTGGGAAAACCTACATGGCCTAATGAGGCCACGCCCCTTCCTGAAGGGGCCATCATGGACACAAACTCCGACCTGAGCCAATGTCGGACCCTCGCTCTGACTTTAGATACAGGAGATCTCGATTCAGGCTCTGCAGAGTGGCCTGCCGTGCCTTCCCTCCACAACCTTACCCTAGCTTGTGTTCTCAGACTTCCTTCCTCACACCTCTGGCCAACAGGCCCTTCAGCTTGGGAATTCTGGAGCCACAGTGCAGAACTCTGCCTGCCCACCAGAAGAAAAAAATGTTGCCCTCTGTGGTGGCCCAGATACCCTGAATGAGGGTCATCCTGTACGCCACTCAACTGTATCCCAATTATACAGACTGCCCTGGGCACTAAGGCTCTCTCTGACAAGCATGAAACCGCACCTCCCAACCGACACCCAAGTAGCTGGGCGCACACCCGGCACAGCAGACCACTATGGGATTAGGCCGTTTTCTCTTCGCACCCTGGGTTTCTGGGTTCAGAACCTAGACTTTATCTCCAATCACTGCACAGGGGTGAACCTGATGCAGGAATTAGATCTCCTCCTTCCCCCTGGCAGGAACCCTTGCTGTTGGCATGCTGTCCAACCTTCAGGGGAAGAGAAAGAAGCCTGGACCATGAGGCCACACCCATGCTTGAGGGCCTTCTAGGACACAAACATGCATTGTGACCCTGGGTGAGAGCCCCGTGGTCAAGGGAGGCTTCTCAGTGGCTGGACCAAGAGGCTGCATATGGGGCTGACCATGCCACTAGGACCCCAAACCTAACCAGAGGACGGGTATGCCATTCGCATGTAGCCTGATCTCTGCTCTGGAATCCCTCTTTTGGAGGGACACGAGAGGCAGAAATCCGGACTCCTGCCATCGCACAGAATGGCATCCAACTCTTGGGAGCCAGGTCAAATCCCCAGAGAGGGAGACTCCTCCAAGGCCGATGAGGCCAACGCTCCATTCCATGGTCTTCCTTGACACAAAATCCTGAGACAAAAGTCTGAGCAACCACCTCGCACTCGCCCTTCGTTCTTATCCAGACAAGGTCCCCTCATGGTCTGTAGATTGGGCCGGCCATACCCTCGGCCGCTCTCCTTAGTCGAGTTTGGGTTTTTAGATTCGGTCCCCACAGCCCTGGCCCACACACCCTCCAGGCTGGGGCCCCTGGAGCCACACTGCAGGACTGTGCCTGCACTCTCCATGGAAAGCATGCCCGAGCCATTGGCCACAATCCTACTGATCGGGGACATCTCCAACGTCCTTGATGCCATCCCGATATCGGAGGCCACCCTGGACAAACAGGTGCGATCTGACCCAAGCTGAGCAACTACCTCCACTCAGACACGCAGACGGCTGTCCCCAGACACAGAAGATTAAACTGGACAGGCCCCTACGCCCTAATAGGAACCTTTCTTTGGTTTCTGGGCGTCTTTCCTCAGAGGCCTGTTTTCCAAGACAAGCATAAGGGGGTTTCCTGAGGCACCGATCAGAACACCTCTCGTCACCACATGGGAACCTTGCTCTTTGGAGCTGTGTCAAACCCTCCGGCTAGGAGAATCCTTCAGCACCCCTGAGCCCCCGCCAAAACATAGGGTCTCCAAGGACACAAACCCACGTTATGACCCATTTCCGGAGAGTCCATTTCAACCCAGACCCCCTGGGAGCTCCTCAAGTGCCAGCAGATCAAACCTGCCTTGTGTCTAGGAGCCAATGGGGATGCCAGGTGGGATGCCCAGGCATCCATCCTTAGAACCGTGCTCTCGAGTCTTTCTGTATGGGGCATCGTGGAGCCATCCAAAGGTAATCAAATGCCCAGCAGAAGGAATCCCAGCGGTTGGGATGATCTCACATCTCCCAGCTGCATGGCCTCCATGGCCGCATGAGGCACCCCCCCTTCATGAAGGGCCCATCATGGACACAAACACCAACCGGAGC
>JAHRIG010004787.1:0-11855 GCA_020311275.1 Eira barbara
TTTCCACATATAGTATCATATCATCTGCAAAGAGTGATAGTTTGACTACTTCTTTGCCAATTTGGATGCCTTTAATTTCTTTTTGTTGTCTGATCGCTGAGGCTAGGACTTCTAGTACTATGTTGAACAGCAGTGGTGATAACGGACATCCCTGCTGTGTTCCTGACCTTAGCAGAATAGCTTTCAGTTTTTCTCCATTGAGAATGATATTTGCGGTGGGTTTTTCATAGATGGCTTTGATAATATTGAGGTATGTGCCTTCTATCCCTACACTTTGAAGAGTTTTAATCAGGAAGGGATGCTGCACTTTGTCAAATGCTTTTTCAGCATCTATTGAGAGTATCATATGGTTCTTATTCTTTCTTTTATTAATGTATTGTATCACGTTGATGGATTTGCGGATGTTGAACCAAACTTGCAGCCCTGGGATAAATCCCACTTGGTCGTGGTGAATAATCCTTTTAATGCACTGTTGGATCCTATTGGCCAGTATTTTGGTGAGAATTTTTGCATCTGTGTTCATCAAGGATATGGGTCTGTAATTCTCTTTTTTGGTGGGATCCTTGTCTGGTTTTGGGATCAAGGTGATGCTGGCCTCATAGAATGAGTTTGGAAGTTTTCCTTCCATTTCTATTTTTTGGAACAGTTTCAGGAGAATAGGAATTAATTCTTCTTTAAATGTTTGGTACAATTCCCCTGGGAAGCCGTCTGGTCCTGGACTTTTGTTTGTTTGGAGATTTTTGATGACTGTTTCAATCTCCTTACTGGTTATGGGTCTGTTCAGGTTATTTATTTCTTCCTGGTTCAGTTGTGGTAGTTTATATGTCTCTAGAAATGTATCCATTTCTTCCAGATGGTCAAATTTGTTGGCGTAGAGTTGCTCATAGTATGTTCTTATAATTGTTTGTATTTCTTGGGTGTTGGTTGTGATCTCTCCTCTTTCATTCATGATTTTATTTATTTGCGTCCTTTCTCTTTTCTTTTTGATCAGTCTGGCCAGGGGTTTGTCAATCTTATTAATTCTTTCAAAGAACCAGCTCCTAGTTTTGTTGATTTGTTCTATTGTTTTTTTAGTTTCTATTTCATTGATATTTGCTCTGATCTTTACGATTTCTCTTCTCCTGCTGGGTTTAGGCTTTCTTTGTTGTTCTCTCTCCAGCTCCTTTAGGTGTAGGGTTAGGTTGTGTATTTGAGACCTTTCTTGTTTCTTGAGAAAGGCTTGCACCACTATGTATTTTCCTCTCAGGACTGCCTTTGTTGTGTCCCACAGATTTTGAACCGTTGTGTTTTCATTATCATTTGTTTCCATGATTTTTTTCAATTCTTCTTTAATTTCCTGGTTGACCCATTCATTTTTTAGAAGGATGCTGTTTAGTTTCCATGTATTTGCGTTCTTTCCAAATTTCCTCTTGTGATTGAGTTCTAGCTTCAGAGCATTGTGGTCTGAAAATATGCAGGGAATGATCTCAATCTTTTGGTACCAATGGAGACCTGATTTATGACCCAGGATATGGTCTATTCTGGAGAATGTTCCATGTGCACTCGAGAAGAATGTATATTCTGTTGCTTTGGGATGGAATGTTCTGAATATATCTGTGATGTCCATCTGGTCCAGTGTGTCCTTTAAGGCCTTTATTTCCTTGTTGATCTTTTGCTTCGATGATCTGTCCATTTCAGTGAGGGGAGAGTTAAAGTCCCCTGCTATTATTGTATTACTGTCGATGTATTTCTTTGATTTTGTTATTAATTGGTTTATATAGTTGGCTGCTCCCATGTTAGGGGCATAGATATTTAAGATTGTTAGGTCTTCTTGTTGGACAGACCCTTTGAGTATGATAGAGTGTCCTTCCTCATCTCTTATTATAGTCTTTGGCTTAAAATCTATTTGATCTGATATAAGGATTGCCACCCCAGCTTTCTTCTGATGTCCATTAGCATGGTACATTGTTTTTCACCCCCTCACTTTAAATCTGGAGGTGTCTTCGGGTCTAAAATGAGTTTCTTGTAGGCAGCATATTGATGGGTTTTGTTTTTTTATCCATTCTGATACCCTGTGTCTTTTGATTGGGGCATTTAGCCCATTAACATTCAGGGTAACTATTGAGAGATATGAATTTAGTGCCATTGTATTGCCTGTAAGGTGACTGTTACTGTATATTGTTTCTGTTTCTTTCTGATCTACTACTTTTAGGGTCTCTCTTTGCTTAGAGGACCCCTTTCAATATTTCCTGTAGAGCTGGTTTGGTGTTTGCAAATTCTTTCAGTTTGTGTTTGTCCTGGAACCTTTTATCTCTCCTTCTATTTTCAATGATAGCCTAGCCGGATATAGTATTCTTGGCTGCATGTTTTTCTCGTTCAGTGCTCTGAATATATCATGCCAGTACTTTCTGGCCTGCCAGGTCTCTGTGGATAGGTCCGCTGCCAATCTAATGTTTTTACCCTTGTATGTTACAGACTTCTTTCCCTGGGCTGCTTTCAGGATTTTCTCTTTGTCGCTAAGACTTGTAAATTTTACTATCAGGTGACGAGGTGTGGACCTATTTTTATCGATTTTGAGGGGCATTCTTAGCATCTCCTGGATTTTGATGTTTGTTCCCTTTGCCATAGTAGGGAAATTCTCTCCAGTAATTGTCTCCAATATACCTTCTGCTCCCCTCTCTCTTTCTTCTTCTTCTGGAATCCCAATTATTCTAATGGTGTGTAGTCTTATGGTGTCGCTTATCTCTCGAATTCTCTCCTCGTGGTCCAGTATTTGTTTGTCTCTCTTTTGCTCAGCTTCTTTATTCTCTGTCATTTGGTCTTCTATGTCACTAATTCTTTCTTCTGCCTCATTTATCCTAGCAGTGAGAGCTTCCATTTTTGATTGCACCTCATTAATAGCTTTTTTGATTTCAACTTGGTTAGATTTTAGTTCTTTTATTTCTCCAGAAAGGGCTTTTATCTCTCCGGAGAGGGTTTCTCTAATATCTTCTATGCGTTTTTCAATTCCGGCTAGAACCTTGAGAATTGTCATTCTGAACTCTAGATCTGTCATATTACCAATGTCTGTATTGATGAGGTCTCCAGGCTTCGGTACTGCCTCTTGTTCTTTTTTTTGAGGTGAGTTTTTCCGTCTTGTCATTTTGTCCAGATAAGATTTGCTTTCTCCTGCTGTGGAATTATGCTGTTCTTGGTGAGCAAAGTTGGTCTTAACTGGGTTTCTTGTTGTTCTTCTGGGGGAGGGGCCTGTTGTGGTGATTCTCAAGTGTCTTTGCCGCAGGCGGAATTGCACCACCCTTGCCAGGGGTGGGCTAAGTAATCTGCTCGGGTTCACTTTGGGGAGCTTTGTTCCCTGAGCGCTTTCCGTAGAGTTCTGGAGGACGGGAATGAAGGTGGCGGCCTCCCAATCTCTGGCCCAGAGGTGCCGAGAGCTTGGGGTTCCGCTCCTCACTGCACCCTCAGAGAAAAGCGCCCAACCGCCCCGCCTCCCTGGCCTGCGGTCCCGCCTTGAGGAAAGCAGTCAATTGCTGGCACTTGGAGAAAAGCGCTCTGTCGCTTCTGTCTCTGTGGCCTCCGGCCGCGCTCCGAGCCCACCCAGCTTGTGACTGGCACAAGGTAACCCCGGGCTGAGAGCTCGCTCCTCAGCTTTGTCACTGTAGTCGGCTTCCCTACTCTAATACCTGCGAGCTCTGCGGCCCTCAGACACCCCCGGTCATTCTGTGACCCCGCGGGACCCGGGGTTACGCTGACCCTGCCTGGGTTTCCCCCGGTTTAACATCTGGAGCGATGTCTCCCAGTGGAGCAGACTTTTAAAAGTCCCAATGTTGTGCTCCGTTGCTCCGCCACTTGCCGGGAGCCGGCCCCTCCCCCCGGGGTCTATCTTCCTGTCGCTTTGGATTCACTTCTCCGCAGGTCCTACCTTTCAGAAAGTGATCGATTTTCTGTTTCTAGAATTGTTGCTCTTCTTCTCTTCGATTTCCCGTTGGATTTGTAGGTGTTCACAATGGTTTGATAAGCTACCGAGCCGATCTCCTGCTACCCGCTGTCATCTCAGCCTGCTACATCTCTGCCATCTTGACTCCTCCCCCCTGTATACTTCATAAATCTTACCTTGGGGCCCATTTAGGCTGAACCTTCTCTTTTATCTTCCCATTTTCCCCTCTCTCTCTCTTTTTCTTTTTCTTTTCTTCTTTCTCTCGTTTGGGTAGGGAATCCTGATTGCTCAGAAGTGTTCCAGGGTGCACCTTGACTGCACTACGGTCGATACATCTCTCACCAAAATGAAAAGGAGGAGGAATGCCCAACAGAAGGAAAATACAGAGGATGCGCCTTCTGCAACAGAGCTAATGGCTATCAACATAGACAATATGTCGGAAAGAGAATTCAGGCTAACAATTATCCAGGCAATAGCTAGGTTGGAGAAAGCCATGGATGACCAAACGGAATTGATTAGGGCAGAACTGAAAGCCACCAGGGATGATGTTCATAATGCTCTCAATGAGTTCCAATCTAATCTAAATTTTCTAAAAGTTAGGGTAACTGAGACAGAAGATAGAATTAGTTATCTGGAGGACAAACAGATAGAGAGAAAGGATCAGGAGGAAGCCTGGAACAAACAGCTTAGAAGCCAAGGAAACAGAATCAGGGAAATAAATGATGCCATGAAACGTTCCAATGTCAGAATTATTGGAATCCCTGAAGGGGAGGAGAAAGAAAGAAGTCTAGAAGATATAGTGGAACAAGTTCTTCATGAAAATTTTCCCAATCTCGCGAATGGAACCAGCATTCATGTACTAGAGGCAGAACGGTCTGCCCCCAAGTTTATAGATTCCAGGAAAAATCAAGGCACCTAATAGTAAAATCGAGAAATCATAATTTTAGATACAATCTCTTGAAAGCAGCTAGGACAAAGAGGCTCCTTACATACAGAGGAAAGCCCATCAGAATAACGTCAGTCCTGTTCAAGGACTGGAAGAGTCCTTGAGACCTGGCAAGCCAGAAAGGGCTGGCAAGATATATTCAGGGCACTAAATGAGAAGAACATGCAGCCAAGAATACTTTATCAAGCAAGACTGACATTCAAAATGGATGGAGAGGTAAAGAGTTTCCAAGACCGGCAAGGCTTAAAAGACTATGTGACCACCAAGCCGACACTGTCGGAAATATTCAGGGGGGTTCTATAAAAGAGGAAATATCCTAAGAATAGCATTGAAGAGAAATATAGAGACAATCTACAGAAAGAAAGACTTCATAGGTAACACGATGTCAATAAAAACGTATCTATCAATAATCACTCTAAATGTGAATGGCCTAAATGTGCCCATCAAACGACACAGGGTTGCAGATTGGATAAAAGGACAGGACCCATCCATATGTTGTCTACAAGAGACCCATTTCGAACCTAAGTACCCACCCAGACTGCAAGTGAAGCTATGGAGAAATATCTTTCATGCCAATGGGCCTCAAAAGACGGCCAGGGTAGCGATTCTCATATCAGATAAATTAGATTTTAAACTAAAGACTGTAATCAGAGATACAGAAGGACACTACATCATTCTTAAAGGGACTATCCACCAAGATGATCTAACAATTGTAAATATCTATGCCCCCAATATGGGAGCAGCCAATTACATAAAAAATGTTAATCAAGATAAAGAGTCATATTGATATGAATACATTAATAGTAGGAGATCTTAACACACCTCTCTCAGTAATAGACAGAACAACGAAGCAGAAAATCAATAAAGAAGCAAGAGCATTGAATGACACATTGGACCAGATGGACCTCATAGATATATACAGAACATTCCACCCTAAAACAACAGAATACTAATTCTTCTCAAGTGCACGTGGAACCTTCTCCAGAATAGATCACATACTGGGTCACAAATCAGGACTCAACCGATACCAAAGGACTGAGATTATTCCCTGAATATTTTCAGATCACAATGCTTTGAATCTGGAGCTCAATCACAAGGAAAAGTTCGGAAGGAACTCAAACACCTGGAAGCTAAAGACCACCTTGCTTAAGAATGCTTGGATCAACCAGGAGATCAAAGAAGAACTTCAACAATTCATGGAAACCAATGAGAATGAAGACACTTCGGTCCAAAACCTATGGGATACAGCAAGGCGGCCCTAAGGGGGAAATATATAGCCATCTAAGCCTCCCTCAAAAAAATTGAAAAATCCAGAAAATGCTAGCTGTCTCTACACCTTAAGGAACTGGAGAAGCAACATCAAATCAAACCAACTCCACATGTAAGAAGGGAAATAATCAAGATGAGAGCAGAGATCAATGAGATAGAAACTAGAGATACAAAGGAATGCATCAATGAAACTAGAAGCTGGTATTTTGAAAGAATCAATAAGATCAGTAAACCATTGGCCACACTAATCCAAAAGAAAAGAGAGAAAGCCCAAATTCATAAAATTATGAATGAAAAGGGAGAGATCACAAATAACACCAAGGAAGTAGAAATAATCGTCGGAAGTTATTATCAACAGTTATATGCCAATAAGCAAAGCAACCTAGATGAAATGGATGCATTCCTGGAAAACTATAAATGCCCAAAATTGAACCAGGAAGAAATGGACAATGTGAATAGACCCATATCTAGTAACGAGATAGAAGCGGTGATCAACAACCTCCCAAAAAACAAGAGCCCAAGACCTCACAGATTCCCTGGGGAATTCTACCAGACTTTCAAAGAAGAAATAACACCCATTCTCCTGAACCTGTTTCAAAAAATTGAAGCAGAAGGAAAACTTCCAGACTCTTTTTGTGAAGCCATCATTACCCTGATCCCCTACCAGGCACAGACCCCACCAAAAAGGAGAATTTCAGACCAATAACCCTGATGAATATGGATGCTAAGATTCTCAACAAGATCCTAGCAAATAGGATCCAACAGCACATTAAAAAGATTATCCACCATGACCAGGTGGGATTCATCCCTGGGTTACAAGGATGGTTCAACATTCGCAAATCAATCAATAAGAGAAGAGAGAAGAACCACATGGTCCTCTCAATTGATGCAGAAAAAGCATTTGACAAAATCCAGCATCCATTCCTGATTAAAACGCTTCAAAGTATAGGGATAGAGGGAACATTCCTGAACTTCATCAAATCTATCTATGAAAGACTCACAGCAAATATCATCCTCAAAGGATAAAAGCTCGCAGTCTTCCCACTGAGATCATGAACACGACAAGGATGCCCACTCTCACCAGTCTCATTCAGCATAGTATTAGAAGTCCTAGCAACAGCAATCAGACAACAAAGAGAAATGAAAGGTATTCAAATTGGCAATGAAGAAGTCAAACTCTCTGTCTTCGCAGATGATATGATTCTTTATATGGAAAACCCAAAAGACTCTTCCCCCAAACTAGTAGAACTCATACAGCAATTCAGTAACGTGGCAGGATACAAAGTCAATGTACAGAAATCAGTGGCTTTCCTATACACTAACAATGAAAATAGAAAAAGGGACATTAGAGAATCGATTCCGTTTACTGTAGCACCAAGATTCGTAAGATACCTGGGAATAAACCTAACCAAAGAGGTAAAAGATCTGTACTCAAGGAACTACAAAGCACTCATGAATGAAATTGAAGAAGACACAAAAAGATGGAAGACCATTCCATGCTCTTGGATCGGAAGAATAAACATTGTTAAAATGTCTATACTGCCTAGAGCAATCTATACTTTTCATGCCATTCCCATCAAAATTCCACCGGTACTTTTCAAAGAGCTGGAGCAAATAATCCTAAAATTTGTTTGGAATCAGATGAGACCCCGGGAGGGGAGGAGTCAAGATGGCGGAGAAGTAGCAGGCTGAGACAACAGCGGGTAGCAGGAGATCAGCTAGATAGCTTATCTAACCATTGTGAACACCTACAAATCCAACGGGAAATCGAAGAGAAGAAGAGCAGCAATTCTAGAAACAGAAAATCGATCACTTTCTGAAAGGTAGGACCTGCGGAGAAGTGAATCCAAAGCGACAGGAAGATAGACCCCGGAGGGAGGGGCCGGCTCCTGGCAAGTGGTGGAGCAACAGAGCACAAAATCGGGACTTTTAAAAGTCTGCTCCACTGGGAGACATCGCTCCAGAGGCTAAACCGGGGGGAAACCCAGGCGGGGTCAACATAACCCCAGGTCCTGCAGGGTCACAGAAGGCCCGGGGACGTCTGAGTGCCACAGAGCTCACAGGTATTAGAGTGGGGAAGCCGGCTACAGCGACAAAGCCGAGGAGTGAGCTCTCAGCCCGGGGTTACCTTGTGCCAGTTGCAGGCTGGGTGGGCTCGGAGCACAGACCGAGGCAACAGACACGGAAGCGACCGGGTGCTTCTCTCTAAGTGCAGTGACTGAGCACTTTCCTCCAAGCGCGACTGCAGGCCAGGGAGGTGTGGCGGTTGGGCGCTTTTCTCTGAAGGCGCACTGAGGAGCAGAACCCCAAACCCTCAGCTACTCGGGGCCGACAGATTGGGAGGCCACCATCTTCATCCTGTCCTCCGAACTCTACAGAAATCCCTCAGGGAACAAAAGCTCCCGAAAGAAAACCCGAGCGGATTACTTACCCGGCCCCTGGCAAGGGTGGTGCAATTCCGCCTGCGGCAAAGACACTTGAGAATCACCACAACAGGCACCTCCCCCAGAAGATCAACAAGAAACACAGCCAAGATCAACTTCGCTCACCAAGAACAGCGGAATTCCACAGCAGGAGAAAGCAAATCTTATCTGGACAAAATGACAACGCGGAAAAACTCACCACAAAAAAAAAAAAGATCAAGAGAGAGTACCGAAGGCTGGAGACCTAATCAATACGGACATTGGTAACATGACAGATCTAGAGTTCAGAATTACGATTCTCAAGGTTCTAGCCGGGCTCAAAAAAGGCATAGAAGATATTAGAGAAACCCTCGCTGGAGAGATAAAATCCCTTTCTGGAGAAATAAAAGAACTAAAATCTAACCAAGTTGAAATCAAAAAAGCTATTAATGAGGTGCAATCAAAAATGGAAGCTCTCACTGCTAGGATAAATGAGGCAGAAGAAAGAATTAGTGACATTGAAGACCAAATGACAGAGAATAAAGAATCTGAGCAAAAGAGAGACAAACAAATACTGGACCACGAGGAGAGAATTCGAGAGATAAGCGACACCATAAGACGACACACCATTAGAATAATTGGGATTCCAGAAGAAGAAGAAAGAGAGAGGGGAGCAGAAGTTATATTGGAGAGAATTATTGGAGAGAATTTCCCTACTATGGCAAAGGGAACAAACATCAAAATCCAGAAGATGCTAAGAATGCCCCTCAAAATCGATAAAAATAGGTCCACACCTCGTCACCTGATAGTAAAATTTACAAGTCTTAGCGACAAAGAGAAAATCCTGAAAGCAGCCCAGGGAAAGAAGTCTGTAACATACGAGGGTAAAAACATTAGACTGGCAGCAGACCTATCCACAGAGACCTGGCTGGCCAGAAAGAACTGGCATGATATATTCAGAGCACTGAACGAAAAAAACATGCAGCCAAGAATACTATACCCGGCTAGGCTATCATTGAAAATAGAAGGAGAGATAAAGAGCTTCCAGGACAAACAAAAGCTGAAAGAATTTGCAAACACCAACCAGCTCTACAGGAAATATTGAAAGGGGTCCTCGAAGCAAAGAGACACCCTAAAAGTAGTAGATCAGAAAGAAACAGAGACAATGTACAGTAACAGTCACCTTAAAGGCAATAGAATGGCAATAAATTCATATCTCTCAATAGTTACCCTGAATGTTAATGGGCTAAATGCCCCAATCAAAAGACACAGGGTATCTGAATGGATAAAAAAAAAAACAAAACCGATCAATATGCTGCCTACAAGAAACTCATTTTAGACCCGAAGACACCTCCAGATTTAAAGTGAGGGGGTGAAAAACAATGTACCATGCTAATGGACATCAGAAGAAAGCTTGGGTGGCAGTCCTTATATCAGATCAAATAGATTTTAAGCCAAAGACTATAATAAGAGATGAGGAAGGACACTATATCCTACTCAAAGTGTCTGTCCAGCAAGAAGACCTAACAATCTTCAATATCTATGCCCCTAACATGGGAGCAGCAAACTATATAAACCAATTAATAACAAAATCAAAGAAATACATCGACAGTAATACAATAATAGCAGGGGACTTTAACACTCTCCTCACTGAAATGGACAGATCATCGAAGCAAAAGATCAACAAGGAAATAAAGGCCTTAAAGGACACACTGGACCAGATGGACATCACAGATATATTCAGAACATTCCATCCCAAAGCAACAGAATATACATTCTTCTTGAGTGCACATGGAACATTCTCCAGAATAGACCACATCCTGGGTCATAAATCAGGTCTCCATCGGTACCAAAAGATTGAGATCATTCCCTGCATATTTTCAGACCACAATGCTCTGAAGCTAGAACTCAACCACAAGAGGAAATTTGGAAAGAACGCAAATACATGGAGACTAAACAGCATCCTTCTAAAAATGAATGGGTCAACCAGGAAATTAAAGAAGAATTGAAAAAATTCATGGAAACCAATGATAATGAAAACACAACAGTTCAAAGTCTGTGGGACACAACAAAGGCCGTCCTGAGAGGAAAATATATAGCGGTGCAAGCCTTTCTCAAGAAACAAGAAAGGTCTCAAATACACAACCTAACCCTACACCTATAGGAGCTGGAGAGGGAACAACAAAGAAAGCCTAAACCCAGCAGGAGAAGAGAAATCGTAAAGATCAGAGCAAAAATCAATGAAATAGAAACTAAAAAAAATCAATAGAACAAATCAACAAAACTAGGAGCTGGTTCTTTGAAAGAATTAATAAGATTGACAAACCCCTGGCCAGACTGATCAAAAAGAAAAGAGAAAGGACGCAAATAAATAAAATCATGAATGAAAGAGGAGAGATCACAACCAACACCCAAGAAATACAAACAATTATAAGAACATACTATGAGCAACTCTACACCAACATATTTGACAATCTGGAAGAAATGAATACATTTCTAGAGACATATAAACTACCACAACTGAACCAGGAAGAAATAGACAACCTGAACAGACCCATAACCAGTAAGGAGATTGAAACAGTCATCAAAAATCTCCAAACAAACAAAAGTCCATGACCAGACGGCTTCCCAGGGAAATTCTACCAAACATTTAAAGAAGAATTAATTCCTATTCTCCTGAAACGGTTCCAAAAAACAGAAGTGGAAGGAAAACTTCCAAACTCATTCTATGAGGTCAGCATCACCTTGATCCCAAAACCAGACAAGGATCCCACCAAAAAAGAGAATTACAGACCAATATCCTTGATGAACACCGATGCGAACATTCTCACCAAAATACTGGCCAACAGGATCACAGTACATTAAAAGGATTATTCACCACGACCAAGTGGGATTTATCCCAGGGCTGCAAGGTTGGTTCAACATCCGCAAATCCATCAATGTGATACAATACATTAATAAAAGAAAGAGTAAGAACCATACGGTACTCTCAATAGATGCTGAAAAAGCATTTGACAAAGTGCAGCATCCCTTCCTGATTAAAACTCGTCAAAGTGTAGGGATAGAAGGCACATACCTCAATATTATCAAAGCCATCTATGAAAAACCCCCGCAAATATCATTTTCAATGGAGAAAAACTGAAAGCTTTTCCGCTAAGGTCACGAACACGGCAGGGATGTCCGTTATCACCACCGCTGTTCAACATAGTACTAGAAGTCCTAGCCTCAGCCATCAGACAACAAAAAGAAATTAAAGGCATCCAAATTGGCAAAGAAGAAGTCAAACTATCACTCTTTGCAGATGATATGATACTATATGTGGAAA
>JAHRIG010004802.1:0-11834 GCA_020311275.1 Eira barbara
AGCCTTAATTTCCTTATTTATAAAATGAGGTGGTTTGAATAGATGTTGTTTCTAAGAACTTTTCAGCTCTGTAATTCCTGATGATAAGCTTATTTCCTTGTGAAAAAAAATTAGGACTTTTTTTAGTGATTTTGTCGCATGTGCTTTTTTTTCCAGCTTACATAATAGTGTAATGAACTGCCATGTGAATTTGTAAACAATTTTGTTTATCTTATCTTCATTTTAACCCTCACCAAGAATTATTTTGGAACAAATACCATACTTTACCTCATTTCAACCCTAATTATTTTATATATAGTTCTGTAAAGTACGGTCTTTTTTGAAAAAAATTACAATTCCATTATCATACTTAAAGTTAGCAGTAACTCCTTAATCGAAATAAATATCCAATCAGATTCCAACTTGCAATTGTCTCTTAAATGCTATTTATTTATTTTTAATATAGAGTTCCAATAAATCTCTTAAGTGTCTTTTTCATTTGTGTTTCCCCTTTGTTTCTTATTTGCATTTTTATTTCTTTGCGAAATAGGTTGCTTCACTAGTAGCATTTACCATAATCTTAAATTTTTGTGATTGCATCCTTGTGGTGTTAAGTTTGTTTACCCTCTGTTTCCTTAATTTGGTAGTTGGATCTAGAGACTTGATCAGACTGGAAATATGATTTTGGCAAGAAGAGAATGTTCCTTAGGTCTTGTTGTATTCTTTTTATCAGGTGGTACATATTGTCTGGTTCTCTCTCTTTTTGTGACATTTGCAGCTGCTGCTGATGTATGCATTTATTGGTGATTACCTGTGTTTCTGATATCATGGGTGGTTCTTGTAGAATTACTATTAGTGGAGGAGGAAATGCTGTTTAAGGCATTTGTAAAAGTTTAATTGAAGTATTATTCAATGCCAGAATATTTTCTTAAATAGTGATAGAATTAGCACCGAAAAAAGATAACAAAAAATATATTGGCTATTCTTGCCATTTATCATCCTGCCCTTTTTAAATGACGGTAGGATTTGTTTTTGTTGAAGTTTTCATCCAGAATTTTGACATGAAACAAGTCCAGGATCAAGTTTGTGTGGGATAAGTGGCCTTGAATAAATTAGTCTCACTAAGCCTGAGTTTCCTAGCTGTCAGATGATCATAACAATGCACACACATAGCTAACACACTTTAGACTTTTCTTCTTTTCCAGTTATTAATATGTAAGGAAAAGAATTGTGGTTTTGGCATATTTTGATGAATATTGTATATATAATTACTTTCTCAGGCCTTCCTGCTATTAGGAAGAAATTGAGAAACTGAGATATTTAATCCTATACATGTTTAAACAATAAATTTTGTGAGGGTTAGAGTGAGGCAGGATAGGGAATCTGTATTTTCTCCACTGAATAATTCCTCACATTTCACGAATTTCTGTGGGGAAATGCCAGGAGTGGAGACATTGCTCACAGGTACATCAGCAACCCTTTCTTTCCCTTAGATCAGTTTGTCACCCTCTTTGCTCTGCTTCCAAAGTCAGACTCAGCTGTGATTATGGAGCCTGCTGTTGCATGAAGCTCTGAATATGGAGCAGAATTTTCCTCCTTTCTGTGGTCTGGAGAGCTCATTGTTTGCATTTTCTCAGAGTTGGAAGGATAGAATGAATCCGATATTATGTAAACTGTCTTATATGAGAGCAACTTCTGAATTTTGTGGAACATCTTCACAACTGGTATCTTATTTGTTTTTCAGAACAACCCTGTGTGGTAGTTTTGGCAAAGTTACTGGACTCATGACAGTTTAGCCAACTTACATTCCAAATGGGCTTTGGCTAGTGACTATACATAGTTCTATACATTTGGCTAGTGACTATACATAGTTCTATACATAGCTGAAAACAAAGAAGATAAATTATTTTGACCTCTCCTTTTCCACTCATCCAACTTCCATGATTCATTCCAGTGTCAAAACTAGCTGCTGTTTCAGACTTTAATTGATTTCTATTACTTATTGCTTAACTGCTCCATTCCCTTGCATGTGCATGTGCATTCCCGTCTTTGCCGTCCTTTCTTTTTCTTATTTTTTAATGGATAGTCATGTTGCCCCTGTTTTCTCATCTTAGATAATACTGTGTGTAACATACACACACATATATATGACTCAGATGATAAATGAGATTATTTTCTACATTGTTCAGATGAGAAGTAGACTTCTGTTTCATTGTTTAAAAGTTTTTGCCACAGAGTTTGGCTAACTAATGCTTTCTTAGTGTACTAGTCCAGTAGTGTTTGCACGTGAATGTCTATGGATGACAGTTATTGTCGCACTTTGGCAGTGCACTAAAAATTTGCCACTTGAAATGTTTCTGTTCTGTGTGTGGGTATACACATATACACACACACACATATATTTTTTTAAGTGGTTGTATTCGTTTAGTGAAAAAGTAGTCATACTTTTGTAAATCAGAAATGTTCAGAATTTTATTGTCTACTCATTCAATAGTTTTCTCCCTTTACTTTGAAATATTTGTATTTATAAAGTACATTTCAAAAATACTGTCACTCATTAAGTTCTCTTAAATAGACCACTATTTTTCATGTCCAGAAGATACATGTGTCAGGCATTGAAATGAAATCACAAGTAGCAAACAGCAAATAAATTATTTAAACACCAAGAGAATTTAATACTGTGACTTTCTTTTTTTTAATTCCTTAAACCAACTTTCTCCCACTAAAAAAATCATAAAAAATTTCTTATTCATTGCTGTAATTTTCAAAGGATAAATGTTACTTTTTCAAAAATAAAAGCTTTTATTTGTCCATGGGCTCAGAGTTTCACTGAACAAATTTGTTCAAATGATTTATCTTTCAACACCATTTTCTAGAAAAATGGTGAACCTCTTTATACTTTTAAGGTGAGAAGTCTAGTTTTTGTTGATGGTGACATAAAGTTGCCATTACTCCTTTTAAATAATGGCACATGTTTTATTTAATCCTATTTCCTTTGTTTTGCTCTTCATTCTTCAGTTTATTAAAAAATCTTGCCAAAAATAAGTCTTGCCAAAAAAAATTAATAAAATCTTGTCAATTAAAAACACAGCAGCATGATGGCTTAAAAAGAAGTCTGCTTCTAGGGGGCTCTGTTGATCATGTTGATTGTAAGTTAAAATGTACATTGGCATTGGCATTTTTACAAATTAGTATAATTAATATAACATAATGCCTGAGTAACAGGAGTAAAACATGGGTAGATTATGAAGTTTATTTGTCTCGGCGACCTAAACTCTTCATGTTCTTTTCCAGGAAACATAAGAAGACAATTTGTCAGCCGGAGTTTCCATTGTATTTATTTCAAATTAACAAATACTTACTAAGCATCGTTGTACAAAAAACAACATAACATTTGAGGATTCTATGATAAGAATAATATGCAGTTCTGACCTTTAAGGAAATCACAGTTGGTAGGAGGGGAGAGAAGAACATTTTTAAAAGAATGGGAGAACAGAAATTGGGTAAGTTTAATTTGATACCAAAATGACTGAGAGGTGAACACACACACACACACACACACACACCCAACACACACACAATCAATAAGGACAATGAGGAATTTATTCTGGGCACAGATGAAAACCTGAAACATGTCTTAATAGAGGAGTCAGATCATGAAAATGATGTCTTAGAAAGATTAATGTAATGGAGATGTACAGTATGAATTAGGTGGGAGAAACTGGAATAGGAGAATCAGTGAAAAAAACTTTTGCAGCAATTTAGGTGTAATACAATGAAGCATAAAACCTGGGCTAGAGTGGTGTCAGTGGGAAGTGAAAGGAAGTACCAATATTGAAGAAGTTTTCAAATTGAGGAAAGAGTAGTTCTTAGTGCCTCATTGGGGAGATAGATGATGATAGATAACATTAGAGTGAGACTGAGAGAAATCAGAAATGATAACTCAGGTATCCTTGGGGACTGTAATAATAACATTTTTACTAACTGAGTTAAGAGTTTAACTCTTAAGCAAGAGTTTTCAGAATTAAGTATGTAAAGATGGTGTTTAGTTAAATGCTAATTGATATAGCATAGTTATCTCTGCATAAGCTATCCATATTGTAGGTTCTCCACTTTCTAGACAACAACAGAAGGTCACTTCTTCTTTCTTGGTTCCTTCAGGCATGCTCAAAACTAACTATATAGTTCTATTCTTTTTACTTCCCTTTCAATTACCAGAGTCCTCCTTATCTTATCGAGATCTGCACTAATCAATATGGCAACTACTAGTCATATGTGGCTACTGAGCAGTTAAAATGTGGTTACTATGACTGAAAGACTGGATTTTTAATTTAATTAATTTAAATTTAAATGCTGAAGCAGTTTAAAATAGTTTCCTGTTAAGTATAATTTTACTGTTTTAGTAAGGTTAAATTTCACTTTAACCATTGACAATTTTGCATCTGAATTAAGATGTGCTGTAGAATACAAACCAGATTTTATTAGTTTAAAAATATTTCATGTGTATATGTATATTGATTATATATTGAATAATATTTGAATTTATTCAGCTTTATTGACAATGTTAGAAGATATTTAAAATGTACATTCTGGTGATATGTATAATTGTGAAAGGATTCCCACCATCTAGTTAATTAACACATCCATCACCTCACATTTTTACTTATTTGTAGTGAAAACATTTTATTTTAAATATATTTGCTCAAAGAAAATGTAATGTTAAAATTAATTTTAGCAATTTATTTTTATTTTTTAAATTTTTATTTATTATTTATTTATTTATTTTTCTGCCTTTTTAAAAATTATGTTCAGTTAGCCAACGTATAATACATCATTAGTTTTTGATGTAGTGCACAATTCATTAGTTGCTTATAACATCCAGGTTTCCTCACCACATGTGCCCTCCTTAATAACCATCTAGAGGTGGGGAGCAAAAGAAGGAGAGGAAGAACATCTTAAGTTTGCTCCACGCCAAATCTTTGACTTGAGATATTCTAGAAGTGATCCTAGAGATTTTATATTTTCCTTTCTCATTTTATGAATGAGAAAAAGTATTAAAGCCTATATTTTTGTATGTGAAATTTATTTTCTTATTATAATAATGAAGGCAAAATTTAATTTCTGGAATAATAGGGACATTATTTTGAAAGTAACTTCATTTTATAGTCACACTAGCTGAGGAGGGAGATAGTAATTCATTTCATGTAACATTTGAGGCTGAGACCTAAACATGAAAGAATTTAAAAGTTCACCAGTACACTAGGGTATGTGTGTCGGGGGTGTTGGGGGGGTTGTCCAGATAAATATGCATTTTGATTTCTAGGTAAAAATAGTAGCCTAACACTTTCAGTCTGTCCCAAATTAGCATCGCTTTCTTTAGTGATGAGCAACTTAAGTGTTCAAGATGTAAAACATTGACATAAACTAATAAAAGCAAGCAGGATTTAAATGTCAGACATTCTACTTGTAACATAATTGCAAAAGAATGTCATTTTATTTTAAACAAGACTAACATCCCTCTTCTGTTTGTAATATAGAGTGGGGAGATAACTTCAGGGTGAGATTTGGCTCACTGACAGAAGGAAACTGGCCATATGTCCGCTTGGACACTGGCCAGGACAATCCTAGTGGAAATTCCAGTAAACAGAGTAGCAGCAGCTCATCCCAAGCTATTTCAAACTTCAGCTGAAGCCGCAATGAGTCATTTCCTGTCCAAGGTGGCTGCATCACTTACTTAACACGAATTGGAGTCAAACCTTAGTACTTGCTATTTCTAGTAAGATTTAACATGTCACCTTAAATTCACATAGGTTGTGGCTTCCTGGAACTAATTATTAATTATTATGTTACAATTTTGACAATAATTCAGATTCATGCCTTAATGATAATAGTAAAAAGTTAATGTCAATATTTAATTATTTGACTCCATTTAAATTTTTTTTCACTAAATCAAATTTTCTTTTATGTGGAGCATATTTTTCCACATTATTTGAGTATATTGCAATCATTTTGTATGCTCCAAGCAATAAAAATTAGAACTCTGTTAAAATAAATATTTAGAATTATAGTCTTAGAATATTGGGAACTTTGAAAATGGAGATAGTTAGGCAGGCTTCCCTTCATTTACAAATGAGTGCTAAAGCTCTTGGAAAAATTTGAGTAAGACATTTAGTGAATATTGTAACTAAGATCAACTTTATAGAAAAAAGTCAGTTGAGTTTATCATTTTAAATTATCCATTTATATTTATCAAGTTGGCCTCTGAATATAATTTCACATGCTGTAAGAACATTTTTAAAAAGAACATATTTTTAAAAAACATCATCTAAAATATCAGGTCATTTTTAAATTTTCAAGGAACCTCCATACTATTTTCCAGAGTGGATGCTCCAGTTTCCATCCCTGCCAACAATATCTCCTTTCCCTGCATCCATGTCAACACCTGTTGTTCCTTGTGTTCTTAATTTTAGCCATTCTGCCTGGTATGAGGTGATATCTCACTGTACTTTCGATTTGTTATTTCCCTGATGATCAGTGATGTTGATCATCTTCTGATGTGTATGTTAGCCATCTGTATGTCTTCTTTGGAAACATGTTTATTCATGTCTTCTGTCTATATTTTTAACTAGATTCTTTCACTTTGTTTAATTTAAATTCAATTAGCCAACATCAGCAGTTTCGGATGTAGAGTTCAGTTATTCATGTGTTGCATATTAACACACAGTGCTTATCATATCACATGCCCTCCTTAATGCCCATCACCTATACCCCATTTCCCCACCCACCTCCCCTCCATCAACCCTCAGTTTATTTCCTATAGTTAAAAGTCTCTCATGGTTTGGATCCCTCTCTGATTTCTTCCCATTCAGCTTTCCCTCCCTTCCCCTATGGTACTTTGTGCTATTCCTTATATTCCACATATGAGTGAAACCATGGGATAATTGTCTTTCTCTGCTTGACTTATTTCACTTAGCATAATACCCTTCAGTTCCATCCACATTGATGTAAATGGTAAATATTCATCCTTTTGGATGACTGAGTAATATCACTTTGTGAAATACCACATCTTCCCTATCCATTCATCTGTTGATGGACATCTTGGCTCTTTTCACAGTTTGTGGACATGGCTGGATTATTTATTTTTTAAGTGTTGATTTTTATAAGTTGTTTATAAATTTTGGATACTAACCCTTTATCAGATACATCATTTGCAAATATCTTCTCCCATTTTTAAGGTTGCCTTTTAGTTTTGTTGATTGTTTGCTTTGCTGTACAGAAGATTTTTATTTTGATGAAGTCCCAATAGTTTGTTTTTGGCTTTGTTTCTCTTGTGTCAGGAGACATAACTAGTAAGAATTTGCTACGGCTGATGTAAAAGAGGTTGCTGCCTGTGTTCTCCTCTAGGATTTTTATGGTTTTCTGTTTCACATTTAGGACTTTCATCCATCTTGAATTGATTTTTGTGTATGGTACAAGAAAGTGGTCCAGGTTCTTTCCCTTCAATGTTGCTGTCCAGTTTTCCCAACACATTTTGTTGAAGAGACTGTCTTTTCTTCCATTTGTTATTTGTTCCTGCTTTGTCAAAGATTAATTGACCATATAGTTATAGGTTCATTTCTGGATTTTCTATTCTGTTCCCTTGAATTATATGTCTACTTTTGTGCCAGTAGTATACTGTTTTGATGACTACAGCATTGTAGTGTACCTTGAAGTGAGGAATTGTGATGACTAGAGCTTTGCTTTGTTTTTTTTCAAGATTGCCTTGACTACGCAGGGTCTTGTGGTTCCATACAAATTTTAGGATTGTTTGTTCTAGCTCTATAAAACATGCTGGTGGTATTTTGATAGGGATTGCATTAAACATTTGCATTGATTTGGGTAATATAGGCATTTTAGCAATATTTGTTCTTACAATCTCATAGATTGCTCATGGCATGGAATGTTTTTCCAATTCTTTGTGTCATCTTCAATTTCTTTCATAAGTGTTCTATGGTTGTCAGAGTTCAAATCTTTTACTTCTTTGGTTAGGTTTATTTCTAGGTATCTTACAAGTTTGGGTGCAATTATAAATGGGGTGGATTCCCTGATTTCTTTTTTGCTGCTTCATTATTGTTAGATAGAAATGCAAACGATTTCTGTGCATTGATTTTGTATCAGGTGATGTTACTGAATTCATGTATCAGTTTTAGCAAGTTTTTGGTGGAGTCTTTTGGGTTTTCTGTATGAAGTATCATGTCATCACAAGTAGTGAAAGTTTGACTTCTATCTTGCCAATTTGAATGCTTTTATTTCTTTTTTGTTATTGTTGTTTTATTTCTTATTACTGAGACTAGGGCTTCCAGTACTGTTAAGTAACAGCGGAATGAACGGATATCCCTTTTTCCTGACCATAGAGGAAAAACTCTCAGTGTTTCTCCAATGAGAATGATATTAGTTGCGTGGTTTTCATTATGTTGACATATGTTCCCTCTATCCCTAAGTTGTTGAGGGTTTTTATGAAGAATGGATGTGGGGGGCACCTTGGACACTCAGTCAGTTAAGTGTCTGACTCTTGATTTTGACTCGGGTCATGATCTTGGAGTCTTGAGATAGAGCCCCACATTTGGCTCTGTACTCAGTGGGCAGTGTACTTAGGATTCTCGCTCTCCCTCTTTCTCTTTCCCTCCCCCAACTCATGTGTTGTCTCTCTCTCTCTCTCAAATAATTAAATAAATTTAAAAAGAATGGATGCTCTATTTTGTCAAATGCTTTTTCTGCATCAACTGAGAGAATCATATGGTTCTTGTCTTTATTTTTATTAATGTGATCTATCACATTGATTGGTTTTCAATGTTGAACCACCCTTGCATCGTAGGAATAAATCCCACCTGCTTGTGATGAATAATCTTTTTAATGTTGTTGGATCCCATTGGCTAGTGTCTTGGTGAGTATTTTGGCATCCATGTTGATGGTCTGTAATTCTCCTTTTTGCTGGGGTCTTTGTCTAGTTTTGGGATCAAGGTAATGCTGGCCTCATAGAAAGAGTTTGGAAGTTTTCCTTCCATTTCTATTTTTTGAAACAGCTTCAGTAGAATAGGCATTATTTCTTCTTTAAAAGTTTGGTAGAATTCCCTTGGGAAGCCATCTGGCCCTGGACTCTTGTTTTTTGGGAGGTCTTTGATTACTGCTTCAATTTCCTTACTGGTTATGAGTCTGTTCAGATTGTCTGCTTCTTCCTGTTTCAGTCTTGGTACTTTATAAGTATCCATGAATGTACCCATTTCTTTCAGAGTGCTTAATTTGTTGGCATATTGTTGATCATAATATGTTCTAACAATTGTCTGTATTTCCTTGGTATCAGTCATGAGCTCTCATGAACTGAGCAGAGAGCCTGATGTGGGGCATGATCCCAGGATCCTGAGATCACGACGTGAGCTGAAGGCAGAGGCTTAACCCACTGAGCCATCCAGGTGTCCCAGATCCTTTCTTTTTTCTTTTGGAAAAGTCTGGCCAGAGGTTTATTGATCTTATTAATTCTTTAAAAGAACCAGATTTTATTTTCATTGATCTGTTCTAATGTTCTTCTGGTTTTTATTTCATTGACTTCTGGACTAATCTTTACTATTGATCGTCTCCTTCTTGGTTTAGGCTTCATTTACTGTTCTTTCTCCTAGTCCTTTAGGTGTAAGATAAGCTTGTGCATTTGGATTTTTCTAATTTTTTGAGAGAGTCTTGTATTGCTATGTACTTCCCTCTTAGGACCGTCTTTGCTCTATCCCAGACTTATTTTGTGTATTTTTTTTTAATTTTTATTTATTTTCAGCGTAACAGTATTCATTGTTTTTTCACCACACCCAGTGCTCCATGCAATCTGTGCCCTCCCTAATACCCACCACGTGGTTCCCCCAACCTCCCACCCCCACCCCTTCAAAAGCCTCAGGTTCTTTTTCAGACTCCTTAGTCTCTCATGGTTCACCTCCCCTTCTAATTTCCCTCAACTCCCTTCTCCTCTCCATCGACCCTTGTCCTCTATATTGTTTGTTATGCTTGACAAATAAGTGAAACCATATGATACTTGACTCTCTCTGCTTGACTTATTTCACTCAGCATAATCTCTTCCAGTCCCGTCCATGTTGCTACAAAAGTTGGGTATTCGTAATTTCTGATGGAGGCATAATACTCCATAGTGTACATGGACCACATCTTCCTTATCCATTCGTCTGTTGAAGGGCATCTTGGTTCTTTCCACAGTTTGGCGACCGTGGCCATGGCTGCTATAAACATTGGCGTACAGATGGCCCTTCTTCTCACTACATCTGTATCTTTGGGGTAAATACCGAGTAGTGCAATTGCAGGGTCATAGGGAAGCTCTATTTTTAACTTCTTGAGGAATCTCCACACTGTTCTCCAAAGTGGCTGCACCAGCTTGCATTCCCACCAGCAGTGTAAAAGGGTTCCCCTTTTTCCACATCCTCTCCAACACACGTTGTTTCCTGTCTTGCTAATTTTGACCATACTAACTGGTGTAAGGTGGTATCTCAATGTGGTTTTGATTTGAATCTCCCTGATGGCTAGTGATGATGAACATTTTTTCATGTGTCTGATAGCCATTTGTATGTCTTCATTGGAGAAGTGTCTGTTCATATCTTCTGCCCATTTTTTAATATGATAGTCTGTTTTGTGTGTGTTGAGTTTGAGGAGTTCTTTATAGATGCTGGATATCAACCTTTTTTCTGTACTGTCATTTGCAAATATCTTCTCCCATTCCGTGGGTTGCCTCTTTGTTTTGTTGACTGTTTCTTTTGCTGTGCAGACACTTTTGATTTTGATGAAGTCCCAAAAGTTCATTTTCGCTTTTGTTTCCTTCGCCTTTGGAGACATATCTTGAAAGAAGTTGCTGTGGCTGATATCAAAGAGGTTACTGCCTATGTTCTCCTCGAGATTCTGATGGATTCCTGTCTCACGTTGAGGTCTTTTATCCATTCCGAGTTTATCTTTGTGTATGGTGTAAGACAATGGTCGAGTTTCATTGTTCTACATATAGCTGTCCGGTTTTCCCAGCACCATTTATTGAAGAGACTGTCTTTTTTCCACAGGATATTTTTTCCTCTTTTGTCGAAGATTATTTGACCATAGAGTTGAGGGTCCATATCTGGGCTCTCTACTCTGTTCCACTGGTCTATGTGTCTGTTTTTATGCCAGTACCATGCTGTCTTGGGGATCACAGCTTTGTAGTAAAGCTTGAAATCAGGTGACGTGATGCCGCCAGTTTTATTTTTGTTTTTCAACATTTCCTTAGCAATTCGGGGTCTCTTCTGATTCCATACAAATTTTAGGCTTATTTGCTCCAGCTCTTTGAAAAATACCGGTGGAATTTTGATCAGAATGGCATTAAAAGTATAGATTGCTCTGGGCAGTATAGACATTTTAACAATGTTTGTTTTTCCCATCCAAGTGCATGGAATGGTCTTCCATCTTTTTGTGTCTTCTTCAATTTCTTTTAGGAGTGTTCTGTAGTTCCTCAAGTACAGATCCTTAACCTCTTTGGTTAGGTTTATTCCGAGGTATCTTATGGTTCTTGGTGCTCTAGTAAATGGAATTGATTCTCTAATTTGCCTTTCTGTATTTTCATTGTTAGTGTATAAGAAAGCCACTGATTTCTGTACATTGACTTTGTATCCTGCCACATTACTGAATTGCTGTATGAGTTCTAGAAGTTTGGGGGTGGAGTCTTTAGGGTTTTCCATATAAATAATCATGTCATCTGCGAAGAGAGAGAGTTTGACTTCTTCCTTGCCAATTTGGATACCTTTTATTTCTCTTTGTTGCCTGATTGCTGTTGCTAGGACTTCTAATACTATGTTGAACAAGAGTGG
>JAHRIG010004832.1:0-12335 GCA_020311275.1 Eira barbara
ACGCACGCTGCTGCAGGGAGGAGGCTGCGTCTCCCGACGTCAGAGAGGCCATGTGAGCCCAGGGCCGGAACCTGGGCCCCGGGAAACAAGGCCCTAGAGGCACCAACAGTGCCGCCACATTTCTTCCCTGACTTGAGAGGGCGAGCACGGAAAGCCTGGCTGTGGAAGCAGCAGCCAGACGTGTGCCACGCTGCGCTGCAATACCCTGCGAAAGCACAGCGATCGCTGGAAAATCAGAGTCGGGTCTGTTGGCTGCTGCTGGTGGCCTGAGCCCAGTGCTCCGAAGCGCTCTGGGAGAAACAATCCCGGGGCGAAAGCCTCCTTGCCCGGATATCCCGTCTGCCACAGACACAAGCGTGGTCGCGCCTGTGGTACCAGCCTTCAGAAAAGGGAGATGCCTGTCCCCGTGATAACAAGGACCATGTCTGGGGACAGCTCGGCACTCTGCCCCCGGAGGGCAGAGGAGCCTTAGCATTGCTCTGGAGAAACCGACGCCAAGCAGTAGAGCCTGCCATCTGAGCAAAGCGGGCCGGTGGCAGGAAATGTGTCACCCACTCACTGTGTGGCGGGACAGAAGCCTGCCTGCTAAGGAGACACGAGGGGCCGGCTAGGGCAGGGGCACCTGCTCTAGTCTGCGAAAGGACTCTGGGCAGAAGGCAGGCCTGTCCTGTGCCTTAGGCGCAGGGCGACAACAGTGCCTTGGCCACCGGTCCCTGGGGCAGCATTGGGGCGGACTCCCAGGCACCCGAGCCTGAACGCGCATAAACAGCTCCCTGGAGAAACGGGCCATTGGCCTCCGTCTTCCTCCAGGGTGTGGCAGCATCGCCAGTGGCAGGGGTGGACGGGGAAGGCCCGGGGACAGTCCCCACACTGGCTCGCCGAGCCAGGGCCTGGGCGGTGTGCAGTGCTCCTGTCGCCTCTCCTCTCATCCCGGGAGGACAAAGGCCTGTTGCTGAAACTGCCTGTACGCGAGAGGAAAAGGCCAGGCATTGGCTAGGTGGGGAGAAGGCAGTGTGCGCAGAGTGCCACCCTGTACAACGCACGCAGCTGCAGGGAGGAGGCTGCATCTCCCGACGTCGGAGAAGCAGTGTGAGCCCAGGGCCTGAACGTTGGCCCAGGGAAGCAAGGTCCTAGAGGCACCAACACTGCCGCCACATATCTTCCCTGACTCGAGAGGGCGAGTGCAGAGCCTGGCTGTGGAAGCAGCAGCAAGATGCGGTCTACGCTGTGCCACAAACCTCTGCGAGAGCCCAGCATTCGCTGGAAAATCAGAGTCGGGTCTCTTGGCCACTGCTGGTTCCCTGAGCCGAGTGCTCCGCAGCACTCTGGGAGAAACAACCACGTGGCAAACCCCTCCTTGCCTGGACATCCCCTCTGCCCCAGACAGAAGAGTGGTCGCACCTGTGGTACCAGCCTTTAGAAAAGGGACCGGCCTGTTCTGTGCCATCCTACAGATTGGACTCTGATTTCCCAGGGAACGCTCAGTTTTCGCAGAGATTTTCGCCCTGCGTGGACCTTTCCTTGCTTCTGCTTCCACACCCCGGCTTTCCGCGCTCCCTCTCGTGTCAGGGAAGAAATGTTGGGGCAGTGATGGTGCCTCTAGGCCCTTGCTTCCCGGGGCCCACGTTCGGGCCCCGGGTCAAACGGCCTCTCTGACGTCGGGAGATGCAGCATCCTCCCTGCAGCAGCGTGCTTCGCCCAGGGTGGCACTGCGCAGATTGCTTTCTCCCAGCCCAGCCAGGGCCTGGCCTTTCCTCTCCCATTCAGGCGAACTCAGCAACAGGCCTGCGTCTTCCAGAGAAGAAAGTAGAAGCGACAGGAGCACTCCACAGCGCCCGGGCCCTGGGAGGGTGAGCCTTTGGGGGGACTGTCCCTGTGCCTTCCCCATATACCCCTACCACCCAAAACGCTGCCACACCCAGGGGGAAGACGGTAGCCAACTGCCCGTTTCTCCAGGGAGCTCTTTCTGCACGTTCATCCTTGGGCGCCTGGGAGCCCGCTAAATCTGCCCCAGGGAATGGTGGCCAAGGCATTGCTGTCCGCCTGGGCCTCGAGGCACATGACAGACCTGCCTTCTGCCCAGACTCCTTTCTCAGACTGGAGCACGTGCCCCTGCCCTAGTCGTCCCCTTGTGTCTCCTTAGCAGCCAGGATTCTGCCTCCGCACAGTGAGTGGGTGACACTCATCCTGCCACCCGCCCGCTCTTCCTCAGAAGGCAGGCTCTCCTGCTTCACGTTAGATTCCCCAGAGCCTTGCCAACGAGTGTCTCCTCTGCCCTCCCGGGGTGGTGTGCTGTGCTGTCGCCAGACATGCTCCTGGGGACTGAGGTGACAGGTGTGTCCCTTTTCTGAAGGCTGGTACCACCGGCGCTAACACGCTTCTGTCTGGGGGAGAGGAAATGTCTGGGCAAGGTGGGTTTCACTCCGGGTTTGTTTCTCCTGGAGCGCTGCGGAGCACTTGGCTCAGGTACCAGCAGCAGCCAACAGACCCGACTCTGATTTCCCAGCGAAGGCTGAGCTTTCGCAGAGCTTTGCGGCACAGCGCAGACCGCGTCTTGCTGCTGGTTCTTCACCAAGGTTTTCTGCGTTCGCCCTCTCACGTAGGGAAGAAATGTGGTGACAGTGTTGGTGCCTCTAGGGCCTTGCTTCCCAGATGTTTATCTTTAATTGCATTCATTAACAAAACTAGAACAATAAACAATCACTATTTTTTTAAAGATTTAATTTTATTTATTTGCAGAGAGATCACAAGCAGGCAGAGAGGCAGGCAGAGAGAGAGGGGGAAGTAGGATCCCTGCTGAGCAGAGAGCCCGATGTGGGGCTTGCTCCCAGGACCCTGAGAGCACGACCTGAGCCGAACGCAGAGGCTTAACCCACTCAGCCACCCAGGTGCCCCAACAATCACTACTTTTTTCCACCAACTTCCCATACACCAAACATTTTGTTTTATACCATGCTTTTAGAAATAAACATACATGTAAATAAGGGTCAAACTTTTAGTGTGTACACATGTATATTCTATTAGTTCCCAGATAGATTTGCCAATAGTAGATGCTAATGCTGTTGAGGACTTGCATGCACCCAACAAAATTTCCTCATCTCATCCACACAACTCTGGAATATTAATCACTGTAACTCCATTTTACAGATGAGAAATTATGTCACAGAGAGTTCAGGTAGCTATAGAACCACAATTAATCCTCAGGCACATGGGGTTTAGAGTCCAAGCACTTAACCCCTCCAACACCCTATCTTTCCTGTGTTAATGCAGCTCTCATGGGATTCTCATAATATCAGGAAACACAATGCCTGTGAAACATTGAGCTAGGTCGGAGCACAGCCACCACTCCTAGGACACGTTATATGGTCACCATGAGAGCACCTTAACCAAATGAGTCTGAATCTCTTGACCTTTGAAGGAGTAATAACCTGGGCACCATCATTGGCTGTGGCTTCCCTGGGGCCAATGCCTCAAAGGAGACATCATAAGGACTATCTCAGGGCAAGAATTAGAAATGTAGAATTGACCAGTCCTACAACCAATGCTGAGTTGGAAGCCTCAGTTGTCACGCTGCCCCTTACATGGGACTCTCAATTAGATTGCACCAAATGAAAGTACACAGAGACCAAAGTAGACTTTTGATTGCTTTTACTATTCCTATTATGAAAAATACTACAAAATTTAGGTAACAAGTATGGTGGCTTCCAGGTATGTAAAATAAAAGACTTATAGGCAATCATGTGGTTAAAAGGCCCCTGGAGGACATGACAAGAAGATGCATGTTGGCTGTACTCAGAGGTATGGGGACAGGTTGGCTGAGGAACTGGTGGACATTAAGGAGAGAGAGCAGTGTTGACGTCCCTGTGGATGTCCCCTGGACCAAACACTGAGTCACGGTGGAATTTGTTCTTGATGCAGACTGAAAGCTTCTGTATGCTCAGTGGTTTGTAAACTGGTAATGCAACAATGACGTGGTAGAAAAAGACACAGGTGAACTGAAATACCCAGTCTCCAAAAGGAGTCCCACTGGATCCTCAGCAGACACTTTTAAGGACAATAGCCAACGGGAAGCATTGTGTTAGGAACTCTTCTCATTGGCATAGATTGCTGGTCTCCCAAGTAGATAGATGACCGTGATTGTGGAGTAGACCAGGCTCTTCAGGAAGAGGAGGAGGTACGTGTAGTAGGCAGATGTGTTCATGAGCTGCAGCTGCTCTAAAAGGAGCATTTTATTAATTCCATGTGTTGTTTAGTATACATTTCTGGTGACTTAGATTGAAGTGACACTCTCACACCAGCACAACTGGATAATGGACAACTATATCACCATTACCACCACCACCATCACCACTACCAAGACAACTCAGAACTCACTTTTCAGATCAAGTCAGTCAAACACCTGTTAAATTCACCTGGGATTTCCAAAGTACTAAAAAGTTAAAAAACACAACCTTTTTTGGTTTATAATGAATGAATCCATTGGGAAAAAGGCATTGGCAATAAATAGCTTTTAATATATCTTTGTACCCACCATGTCTCTAAATAAGAATAAGTACAAATTAAATGTCACTAATTTTGAGAACTTTTATGCAAAGCTTAAACTGTATTTAATTTTCAATAACCTATGAGATTATTATTTTCATTCCCATTTTACAATAAACTCAGGACCAAAAGAGAAGCCATTTGCCTGATTTCATGTAACTAGTAAATACTAGAATCCAGGTTTCAATCCCAGCAACACCATATTCAAGAGCACTTTCTCAGCTGCACTTTAATTCTGCACCTCCATGTGCAATAAATAACCAAGACATCAAAATGATTAAGCAAAACTATAAAGTTGGATGATGGTGATGATGAAGATCAGAGCCCAGGAGTTCCTTGATATTGAACAAGGAGAGTGGATCAGCAGAGCTAGAGCCAAAGCTCTTCATCACTACCTTTGTTCCTATGTGGGGAGAAAGAGCCAGGACCTAGTACTTAACGATGTAGCAGCTAAGTGCGATACCTATGCTAGACATTTCACATATGTCACGATATATCTTCTATGACTGAGTTAGGTGTTATTTGTGTCATTTCTGGTGGGTTCAGAAAATGTAAATAGTTTACCCATATTCATGCAACTTATAATTAAAAGAGTGGAGTTTAAGTCCAATCTGTGGCACTTGAAACCCTAAACTCACATCCCCTCTGCATGTGTGCACCTGTCTCAGGACCTTGGTTTTGGGATTTCAGGAAGAATAAAAACTAAGGTAGTATATGAACTCTAGATTTGGATGGTCTGGGATGAAGCCATAGATCGCTCTGTGTGGTGTGGAGACTTAAACACCTTACGTCATGTGTAAGGTGGGAATAAAATCATTCGTAGTGAGTATTAAGAGAACTAAACAAAATGCACTCACAGTTCAGCACAACACCTTCTGTACAAGAAGCTCTCTGTCAGTTCATGTTATTAACTACCAGCAAGAACAACATTTTTTTTAAATTCTAGAAGCAACTTGATAACATGTTTTCCTCAGTCAGTAGAAGCAAAAGCTACAAAAATGAATGAAGCTCATTGCTGAAGGAATTCAGAACACATCCAAACGAACATTTGTAAAGGATACTCCTGAAAAATGATGGATTGACTTTAAATATCACTCAGGGTATTTTGCAAGATCCTGCCATTCTGAGTTTTCTCCCTGAAACCAGGGAAGTTCAACAGTTATGCTGATCAGATCCGAAAATGTTATAGTATAACGTAAAGGAAAACATAGATTAAAAACTAACCATCTTCATCATTCAGAGAAGCTTTTGTGGAGTTAATAGCAGCAAGCTCTGAAAGAAATGAGAACAAGTATTCCATTGTTTATATCTTTCTTTGACATTGTCTCTGTTGTGGCTATATGGGTAGATGGATGGTAGATGATAGATAGATAGATAGATAGATAGATAGACAGATGATAGATGTTAGTTGTAGAAATAAAAAAAAAAAATAGTGTTGCTGGGATCCTCTGCAGCCCAACATAGACAAGATTCCAGGGAAGCAGATCCACCTCCTCTGATCATTCTTGGCAAGATCCCATCAAAGCAGTACCATAAGCCTGGCAACACCCAAGCAGGCCAGACAAGGGCCAACAGCACTCCACAGTGAGTCCTGCTCCAGGTAGAGGGGAAGACAACCACAAACCACTCTGTGGCCCCAGCAGTGGGCTGGAGAGAGGCAGCTAGTCTAACTGCTGGGCCCACACACCAGCAATAGCTTCTCAGAGGACAACATAGGGAAAGCGCCCTGCAGTTTGGTGCTACTTCATTTCTGGCAAACACCTCAACGAATTCAAGTCCAAGGCAGCCCCAGACCAACTCACTAACACTACAGGCACTGGACTCTGCCTGCAACAGGCAGAGAGTCATTGCAGGATGGACTGAAGGCAAACGCTTCCCAGCCACAACAGGAGGGTGCACACAGCACACAGAAGAGACACCCCCAAAGCACCATTTTCTCATGAAAAGGAGACATTGCATTGCCAGGCACTACAGGACCTCTTCTTCCTAAAGTCACTACTTCAGTGTGGGAGACATAGCTGACTTTCCTAACACATAGAAACATACACAGCACGAGGCAAACTGGGGAGACAGAGGAATATGTCCCAAATGAAAGAGTAGAGCAAAATCATATCAATAGACCTAAAAAAAAAAAAAAAACGGAAATAAGTAACATGTTTGATCGTGAATTTAAAGTAGTTCTTATGAAGATACTTGCCATGAGACCCTCCACAAAGAGATAGGAGACATAAAAAAGAACCAGTTAGAGATAATGGATACTCATTAAATGAAAGTAAAAGTCCACTAAAATACATAGGAAATAAGTGGAAGTAGAAGAGATGAGAAACCTGGAGGACAGAGTAAAGGAAAGTAATCAAGCTGCACAGATGAGAGAAGAAAAGTATACAAATGAGAATAGATCCAAGGAACTCAGTGACACTGTCAAGCATAACAGTTGTTTGATACCAATCACAGAAGGAGAAGAGTGAGAAAAGGGGACCAAAGATTTATTTGAAGACATAATAGCTGAGAATTTCCTGAATCTGGAGAGGGAAAGAGAAATCCAGATCCAGGAGGTGCAAAGAGCCCCCAACAAAACCAACCCAAAGAGGTCTGTACCAAGACACAAAGTAAATAAGATGGCCAAAAGTAGTGATAAAGAGAGAATTTTAAAAGAAGCAAGAGAGACAAAAGCAGTTCCATACAAGGGAACCCCCTAGGCTATTGTGGGTTTTTCAGCAGAATCTTTACAGAAGAAGGTGGCAAGATATATTTAAAGTGCTAAAAGGAAAATACCTACAACCAACAATACACTATCCAGCAAGGCTTTCATTCAGAATAGAAGGAGAGATAGACTTTCCCAGAAAACATAAGTTAAATGCAAAACCAGCCACATCCCCATCACACATAATGCCATCAGCCTATGAATCCCATCCACAATCCAGCCATCCTCCTGTCTGAGTCAGTAGGCATGGCCTGCCACCTGCTCGATGCCAAGTGAACATGCCTTCACCTCAGATTGACAAGGGCCCAAAGTGACACTCTTCCTCCTAAATTCCAGCCCCGTGCTCAAGTTTGGGCACAAAAGTGGGCATAATTATAACAGCAGAATGAAGAAACCCAAATAATGACATTAACTCTGTGCAATATATAGTAGATAAAAAGAGATTGCTAGGCTGAAAATATCTCCAACAAGCATATCAAAGAATAATACATACAGCATGATTCTGGTTAGTAAAAGAAACTGGGAAAAATAAAATAAGACTAGAAAAATAAAACAAGATGAAATCAGAGAGGGAGACAAAATATGAGACTCTTAGTCATAGGAAACGAACTGAGGGTTGCTGGAGAGGATAAGAGTGAAAGGATCAGGTAGCTGGGTGATGGGCATTAAGGAGAGCACTGGATGGAATGAGCATCGGGTGTTATAGACAACTAATGAATCACTGAACTCTACCTCTAAAACCAATAATATACTATATGATAATTGAATTTAAATTTAAAAAAATGAACCCCCCCACACAAAAAATTAGGACTGTCTGTATAATCTTACTCTGGTTAGTTTTAGGAAAGGATATAAACAAATACAATAAATATAGGGATAAATTCACACATGTTATGTTTTCGACAGCAAATATTTTCACTGAAATAATTTCATCTCCTCTTCATCACAGTTTGGGTGAAAGCAAAGGCAAATGTTTAACTCTACTTTGATCATTGGACTAACTAAGAATATGTGAAATAACAAAAATTCAACTGAGTAAATTTTAAAAATCTAATTGGCTGTATTTATCAAACTATGCATGAATTGAGCGTCATCCTATCAGCAAGTAGAGGGAAACTCCATAAACCTACAGGAGAGGCTTTTCAAAATGGTAGTGAAAAAGAAATTATCAGCAAGGAATCCATTTCTTTAGGCAAGGCCATCCTCCTCAGGGGAATAGATGGGGCCAATGCTTAAACATCCTCGTGCTGACCAAGAAATTCCCATGTCAACTGGTTAAAGGCTGCAATTCTAGGTGTTGAAACTGCAGCTGGGTAGGTATGAAGACTTTAATGACTTGCGGCATTAAGCTAAGTGAGTGTATTTTGAGCCTGTGGTTTTCCTTTTTAACAACCCTGCCTTCTGATCGACTCTCAGCTTAACTGAGAGATGGGTACTAGGCCGAATGTATTAACACCACTCTCAGCAACTTCTCTGAAGTTCTCACAGTATTTGATGTTCTCCTGGGTGATATTCACAGGTCTTAACATTTGTGCTTAACCCTTGTGATAGTCACGGGTTACCACTTCAGCTTTACCATTTTTAAGTTAGTCATTCTCTTCATTCTTTGTGATGTTCTAGTCTTAGAAAGATCATTTGCTTGGAGATTACTGGCTTTGAATTTGCATGTCAAGCTCTGATAGAACATAAAGCACCAGGCAGATTATTTTGATGTCTGTAAACCGGATAATTCCCCATGTTTGAAGAGCTGTTTGATGCCATTGGCCCCAAGGTTCAAAGCAATTAAAATCAAATAAGTGAGAAAACCCCTGCTGAAGGAATCACTCTGTTAAGCCAAATGGCTGGCAACATGAACTGATGTTATTGGTCTTTAACTTCCCCAATAATGTTCGCCTGAGTATAGAATGTAGTGTGCCTATAACACAGTTGTAGCCTTGATCAGCTAAGTCATAATCAAGGGCTGTCTTTCTTTTAAGAACTGCTTTGTCCAGAGTCTACGGACTTTTTCTGGGTACCCATTGCTTCAGGAGGGATTCTGCAACAATTTTTAAAATGAAGAAGAAGATTTTGATCATACCTCATTTCCAATTATCCCTAACCATGGAAGAAGGTACTAGCCAAAGGAATGAATCCTGATGGATTCTTGGTAGTCACACTAACTCAGGCTCTATCTTTAACAGAGTCAACCAATGAGATGTCTTATTTACCTTGAGAACTATTAGAACCAGGGTTAGGTTTTCTGCTAGCCCAAAATAAAAAATTTGCTCTAAATTCCAGAGTTTAACCCCCTTAGGAATGACCTGGGAGATACAGGCTATTGCCAGAGTAAAAGAAAAGAGGGAGAAAGGATTTCATATTTAGTTAAAATATGAAATCTTGAACCCTTGTTTAGGTGAAAGCAATCTATTTGGATATCAGCTGCTTCTCTTTCTCTCAATTTGAATCAGAAACTCCAGGGTCGAGGCAGAACCAGGTATCAGATGGAGACTTCTGTAGCTGTGTGATGTGCACCTGAGGCTTAATACATTTTGTTTGACAGTAGGAGCACCAGGTAAGATCCCTCTTCTACTGGGATTCGAGAGGTGTCTTCCCCTGACAATGCGTGTAAAATACCTAATCACCAGGCTCCAACCTGTGACTGAGAGAACACTTTCAATTTTTTTTCTAAGAAGGTTTCTGTAACCTGGTGATCAAAGGCTTGAACATCAAGCATTAGAGACTTGTATTAGCTGGTCAGACTAGCAGTTGACACAGGATCAGCACAAGGATGTACAGAGACAATTCCAGAAAGTTTGCAAGGTTTTCCTAAAGATTCCTAAGATTTTTCCTGTGAAATAGGGACCTTGATCACTGGAGATCACAGAAGGTGTGCTCCAAGGGGAAACCCATTTTTAACCATGTCTTTGCCACAATGAGAGCATCAGCCCCTTGGCTAGGAAAGGCTTAAACCCATCCAGAAAATACACAAACAATGACAAGGGCATACTAGCAACACATACTGACAGTGGAATGAAGTCCAACTACAGGTGTTCAAAAGAGTCCAGAGAGAGGAGGCATCAAGCCAAGAGTAAACTCTTGCTCCCAAGAGTAAACAGTTGTTCTGTGATTACAGACCTGATAAATTAGACATTGATGGTAAACTTTTTCATACTTTTCAGGTCTCCAGTTGGAGGTTACCACACCATTTCCCCGAGATTCAAAAAGAAGCTTTTAAGATTTTGCAATTTTGGACTCCCTTCCGTGGCTCAGTCAGTTAAGCAACTGCATTCAGCTAAGGTCCTGATCCCGAGGTGCTGGGATCGAGCCCTGCATCAGGCTCTCTGCTCAGCAGGAAGTCTGCTTTTCCCTCTCTTGTTTTATCTCTCTCTGTCAAATAAATAAAAGTTTTCAAAACAAAGATTTTGTAATTTTGCTATATATCTGTAATCTGGGACTATAGATCTTAGGTGGAAATAAACGGATGTGTCAGAAAAAATAATAAATAAAAATTTAAAAAAGAAAAATAAACAGGTATTTCAGAAAATGGTGAGCTACTCTCTGTAGAATTTAAGGAACCCATTAGCTAAGACTTTGTGTTTCTCAGAGCCAAACTAACACCTAACACTGTCTAGAATTGAGGATTTTCTGTTTTACAGGGTAGCTCCTTGTATGAAGTTTTCTCGAGGTTCATGGGTAACCTACTGCTGATCCAACCCATTTCCTGACCAACTTGTGCTAACAAGTGTTCTCGAGGTAGCAAATATCCTTACAGCCTCTAAATGCTTGACTCATGCCCACCAATTTTTGTTGCTTTTTCCTCCTTCCTCTGGTCGCAGTAGCCTTTATCTACACTCAAGACTAACAATTATCTGCACGCTAGTGTATGGACAGTAAGAGATGTTACTGAGTTCTGGCCACAGGAAGACTCTGCACACCACCAACAATTCTGGAAACTTGCTGAGGTTCCCACCTGGGGAACTTGGTCTGAAAGGCTAGGGGCTTGGCCGTGGGCTGATCCTTCTGCCAGTTAAGTTGGATACTGGGCAAATATACCAGCTCAATAGGGCTCCAGAGAAACACGCCAGCTTAACTTAACACTGGCATAGCACTCTGCCAGCCCAAACTGACCTGGCCTGTAAAGCAAAACCAATTAGATTAGAAGTTTGAACACCAAGAGAATGGAGATTACAACAAAAAAAAATCTCACCCACTGCCCTTGGAACAAGTGAGAAAGATCCTGAAATCAAAGGGCTCACGGTTACCACTGCTGTGTTTTGCTTTGTCTCTAAATGCCCCTGGGAGTCCACTTCGGGTTCCACCACTGCCACCAAATCTGTTAAAGGGCAAAAATGTGGGGGACGTTGGTGGCTCAGTAGGTTAAGCCTCTGCCTTCAGCTCAGGTCATGATCTCCGGGTCCTGAGATCGAGCCCTGCATTGGGCTCTCTGCTCAGGAGGGAGCCTATTCCCCCTTCCCTCTGTCTGCCTCTCTGCCTATTTGTGATCTCTCTCTCTCTGTGTGTCAAATAAATAAAGAAAATCTTAAAAAAAGAACAAAAATTCAACTACATAAATGTTAAAGACCTAATGTTGCTTTTATTCAATCAGTCAGTGAATCACACAGCATCCCATCTAGGAAGGAGATGAGAACTCAGAGATGGAGAAGAAAAAGGAAAATTCTTAACAGAGAATTCATTGCTTTAGGTAAGGTCAGTCTCCTGAGAGGAATGGAAGGGGCCATCAGGAAAATTCTTGGTACTGACCAGGAAATTCTCATGTTGACTGGGTAAATGTTACTATTCTGGGGGGGCTGAAATTGCACTTAGGTTAGGTATTAAGTCCTGGTTTAGTGACTTGCAACCTTAAACTAAGTGTTCTCATTTTGGGTATGTGACTTTTTCAGTTTTTATTTTTGTTTTTGTTTTTTCAATGCTCCAAGAAGACAAAGTTTTACTTCAGAAATTTCAACTTGTATATAGAAAACTCTTCACAGTTGTTGTTATGTGCTTGTTCCCCACTGCTTAAAAAGTGCTTGTGAATCACAGAGAAAAGCACAAACTGATTTCTTCTTTATGGGCCCTCTGTGGCCTTGTTCTGTACTGTTAATGCCAG
>JAHRIG010004842.1:0-10143 GCA_020311275.1 Eira barbara
AATAGAATATCATTCAGCTTTAAGAAATAAGGAATTCCTACAATAGGAATCATAAATGAACCTTGAAGAATTACACTAAGTGAAATAAGCTAACCACAGAAGGACAAATAACACATGATTCTATTTATATGAAGTATCCTTAGTAGTCAAACTCTTGGAAGGAGAAGTAGAAAGGTAGGTGTAGGGGCAAGGCGAGGGGAGAATGGGGAGTTCTTGTTTGATGGGTATAGTGCCTCAGTCATTCAGGATAAAAGGAGATTTGTTTTATGATAATGTGTCAACAGTAGTGTCCTGTAAAAGTTTTGTTAAGAAGGTAGATTTCCGGGGTGCCTGGGTGGCTCAGTGGGTTAAAGCCTCTGCCTTCAGCTCAGGTCATGATCCCAGGGTTCTGGGATCGAGCCCCGAATCGGGCTCTCTGCTCAGCGGAGAGCCTACTTCCTCCTCTCTCTCTCTGCCTGCTTGTGATCTCTGTCTGTCAAATAAATAAATAAAATCTTTAAAAATAAATAAATAAAAGAAGGTAGAGTTCCTGTATGTTTCTCACCACAAGAAAAAAACTTCAAATAAATTTTTTTTACAGAAATGAGAAGTTGAGAAGGTACCAAAGTTCTATGTCTTAGGTTTTGTCTTTTGTTTTTGAGCTGTCCTAAGTACAGGTTCTTTCAAGCTTTGCCCCTTTAATTTACCCTTACTTGCTGTTTGTGGGTGAACAAGCAGAAACACTTGAGATAATGACACATTCTTTTATTTATTTATTTAAAAGATTTTATTTATTGGAGAGAAAGAGCATGAGCAGGGGAAGAGGCAAAGGGACCTAGAGAGGCAGACTCCATACTGAGCGGAAAGCCTGATGTGGATTCGGGGCTCTATGCCAGGACCCTGAGATCATGACCTGAGCTAAAGGCAGACACTTAACTGAAAGAGTCACCCAGGCACCCTGAGATAATGACACATTTTAAGGGCACCATCCCTACTCACAGACACACATCAAGGGCAACCACTCCCTTCAATTTCAATTTTTTAGAATTTAGTTTTGGGACATTTAATGAGAAGGTTCAACCACGAAACCCCATTGTGATTATTTACAATTATAAAATTATGGAGCACGTTCAAGTGGCTGTTTTGTTATAGTGATGTCTTTGATCAAGAATATTTTTTAGGGGCGCCTGGGTGGCTCAGTGGGTTAAAGCCTCTGACTTCAGCTCGGGTCATGATCCCAGAGTCCTGGGATCCAGCCCCACATCTGCTCTCTGCTCCATGGGGAGACTGCTTCCTCCTCTCTGCCTGCATCTCTGCCTACTTGTGATCTCTGTCAAATAAATAAATAATATCTTTTTAAAAAAAAAAAAGAATATTTTTTTAAATGTCTGGATATAAAGCAAAAAAACACAAGTGAGTTATTCATTCGAAAACCCGCGTGCCAGGGTGAAAGTGTCGCCTGCTGTCAGCGATGTCAGCCACTTCGTAAATCTTGCCTCCACAGAACAGTCACAGTCTGCTCTGGGCTGGGCTGGACGAATTCCAGAAGAGTCACCTGACATTTGCTTAGAATATCCATGTTTGAGGACATTCGTATGTCATGTTTTCTGATAGAAATATTATAAACCAGTGTTAGTGTTTGTGATGCAAAATACTTTTTCCTTCCCTCCTCAGGGATACATGGCACAGCACATACCTCCATCTGGCAGAGAGTGTTCGCTTGGGGATGTTAACAAATGAATTACAGTGCAGGCATTCTTGCTCGAACATGGTGCATGTGTTCCCGAAAAAACGTAATATTCTGCAAACACACAGGACATATGAAAATAAAAAAGGATGGGGCTGACCACTCAGTATTGTACACCTTTGTAACCAGAACACTCAAAGAAAACAGTAAGAATCCTAATAAGGTACTAGGACAATAAAAAAAAAAGTCACGTTAGAGTCTTAATAGACACAGAAATATAACAGTCTAGGAATCCCTGTAGATAGTTTTAAAAAATAAAAATACAGGATTTCTGGTTAATTTTTTTGAAGATGAAGGAAGCTTGATGACAAAGGTGTGTAGGTTGTGGCTGCTGAGTTACGGGGCGAAGGACAAAATGCATAAAGCTCTGAGAGAACCAAGACAAAGCACGTGGACCGTCTGTGCCAAAAGGCCGGCCCCAAGTCAAGTGGACGTTGTGTCCCACACTGTATTCACCTGCAGTCTGCTGCTTCAGCTTTGGGAATGGACTTGCATTTGGTGGCTGTTACTGGGCGGGAGGGGGAGGCACAGCATTAATATGTTGGGAAGTACAAGTTCTACTTTAGCATCACTCACCTATGAGCTAATTAATGCTCTAGGAACACAATTGTTGCAGAGCAGTCCTGGTCTTGAGTACAGATTCAAGAGGGACTAGAGCAAGGCACAAAACCAGGATCTCGAATGAGGTTGTTTCCCTGTGTGTAGATTTGGAGGCTTTGTACTGGTCTAAAGGGATAATGCATCACCTTGCTGCTAATAGATTACAGTGAATAAGCTGTCTCCAGGCCAGTGAAAATCTGTCAGTCTGCAAAAGTCTGCATATCTTTCAGACAGGTTGTTACAATCCTAATGAGCCCTGGCAACAATTAAAAATAATATGATCTAGGGCACCTGGGTGGCTCAGTGGGTTAAAGCCTCTCTTCAGCTCAGGTCATGATCCCAGGGTCCTGGGATCAAGCCCCCATTGGGCTCTCTGCTCCGCAGGGAGCTTGCTTCCTCCTCTCTCTCTGCCTGCCTCTCTGCCTACTTGTGATCTCTGACTGTCAAATAAATAAATAAAATCTTTAAAAAAAAAATAATATGATCTAGCTGAGCGTTTGGGCCTTAAAAAGTGACCTGCTCCGCCAAATGACACTTAATGTTGTTGCTCAGCAACTGAAAAGTAATTAAGTTCTTATTGAATTCAATTTATTCAACTGAGTAAGTTGAATAATATTTTTTATTTCTTTTAGGCAGTGCTAGCTTGCATATGCTGTGAAGCTGGTAAATTTGTGTGTGTGTTTTTAGCACCAAAGTGTGATGATTCAAATCCCCATGCTATTTAGGGTTCCCTAGAGAAAGAGAAACAATAAAGTGTGTGTGTGTGTGTGTGTGTGTCAGAGAGAGAAAAAAAATTATTTTAAGGAGTTGGCTCATTCACTGTGGAGGCAGGCGAGTCCCAGCTCTGCAGGGGGGTAGACCAGGAGGCTGGAGACCAGGGAAGAGTCAGTGTGGCCCGGGAGCGTGATGGCAGTCTGCTGGCAGAATGCCTTCTTCCTTGGGGAGGTCAGTCTTTATCTTACCGTCTTCAGTTAATGGGGTGAGTCATGCCCACATTATGGAGGGTAATGTACTTTACTTAAGAGTCTACTGATTTAAATGCTACTCTGATTTATAAAATACCTTCACAGCAATATCTAGACATGTATGATGAATATTTGAGTACAGTAGCCTCACCAAGCTGACATATAAGGTGAACCACAGCCACTAAGAAACTTTTTCAGATATTCTCAGTGTTTGAGATTACCTGTGTCTTGGGAACCAGTTTTGAAAAGATCAAAGAGCATTTTTAAATGCTTCTAGGCTGTAAAATATGTACCAAAAATCTTTCAGTTATTTATCAGAATCTAGAAAGATCCCTGTACATCTCTTGTACCCACTTCCAAATGCCAAAACACTCCAAAACAACATACCACATTTCTGTGGCAATTTTAAAGTTACTATCATTTTTCTATCAGCCAAGAAAAGGCTTGCCCTCCATGTATTTATGGCTCCAAGATGGGCCCTGAAGAAATGAGCTTATTGTTCTTTTCTTTCTTTTTTTAAAAGATTTATTCATTCATTTTAGAGAGAGTGGGAGAGGTGTATGCATGATCGAGGGGAGGGACAGAGGGAGGTGAGGGTGAGAAGTAGACTCTGCACTGTATGGGGAGCCTGATGTGGGGCTCAATCCCAAGATTCTGAGATCCTGACCTGAGCTGAAACTAAGAGTCAGACATTATCACCTGAGCCACCCAGCTACCCCCAAATGAGTTTATTTTTCAAGTTCGTCTCTACCCCTCCATCCTTACCCTGCAGTCCCACTCTTTAACTCAGTATCTCTAAGTCTGAACTGAGCAGCTGACAGAAGAGGCATTTTGGATTGAAGCAGCCTTTGCCCTGTGGCAAGCTATGCCAGCATTGCACACTGCAGCCCTTGCCTGAGCAAACCATTGCTTGCTTGCTCAGTTCTTTCTTCCTTCTCCTCCTTTTCCCTCATCCCCACCCTCCCTCTTGCAAATGCTGTGGGAAAACATTATGCCAAGAAGTCCAAAGGCTGAATTTTTAATGAGAAACAGTAGGAAACTCCTTAGAATAGGGACACGTTCTTTCTTTACCATTTCCAACTACTAGTATAATAATGAATGAAACAATAATAATATATAATTATGTAATTATATAATAATGTAATATATTGTTATATATATTAATATATATGTAATATATATAATATAATATAATAATAATAATGAAAACACAACTGTTCAAAATCTGTGGGACACAGCAAAAGCAGTCCTGAGAGGAAAATATAGTGATACATGTCTTTCTCAAGAAACAAGAAAGGTCTCAAGTATAAAACCTAACCCTACACCTAAAGGAACTGGAGAAAGAACAACAAAGAAAGCCTAAACCCAGCAGGTGAAGAAAAATAATAAAGATCAGAGCAGAAATCAATGAAATAGGAACGAGAAAAAAAAAAAAAACAAAACAAATCAATGAAACTAGGAGCTGGTTCTTTGAAAGAATAAAACTGATAAACCCCTGGCCAGACTTATCAAAAAGAAAAGAGAAAGGACCCAAATAAATAAAATCATGAATGAAAGAGGAGAGATCACAACCAACACCAAAGAAATACAAACAATTATAAGAACATATTATGAGCAACTATATGCCAGCAAATTTGACAATCTAGAAGAAATGGATGCATTCTTAGAGACATATAAACTACCACAACTGAACCAGGAAGAAACAGAAAACCTGAACACTCATAACCAGTAAGGAGATTGAAGCGGTCATCAAAAATCTCCCTACAAACAAGAGTCCAGGGCCAGATGGCTTCCCAGGGGAATTCTACCAAACATTTAAAGAAGAATTAATTCCTATTCTCCTGAAACAATTCCAAAAAATAGAAATGGAAGGAAAACATCCGAACTCACTTTATGAGGACAGCATCACCTTGATCCCAAAACCAGACAAAGACCCCATCAAAAAAGAAAATTACAGACCAGTATCCTTCATGAACACAGATGCAAAAATTCTCACCAAAATACTAGCCAATAGGATCCAACAGTACATTAAAAGGATTATTCACTACGACCAAGTGGGATTTATTCCTGGGCTGCAAGGTTGTTTCAACATCTGCAAATCAATGTGATACAATACGTTAATAAAAGAAAGAAGAACCATGTGATACTCTAAATAGATGCTGAAAAAGCATTTGACAAAGTACCACATCCTTTTTCGATCAAAACTCTGCATAGTGCAGGGATAGAGGGTATGTACCTCAATATCATCAAAGCCATCTACGAAAAACCCATAGAAAATAACATTCTCAATGGGGAAAAACTGAAAGCTTTTCCCCTAAAGTCAGGAACACAGCAGGGATGTCCACTATCACCAATGCTGTTCCACATAGCACTAGAAGTCTTAGCCTCAGCAATCTGACAACAAAAAGAAATTAAAGGCATCCACATCGGCAAAGAAGTGAAACTATCACTCTTTGCAGATGATATGATACTTTATGTGGAAAACCCAAAGACTCCACTCCAAATCTGCTAGAACTTGTACAGGAATTCAGTAAAGTGTCAGGATATAAAATCAATGCACAGAAATCAGTTGCATTCCTATATACCAACAGCAAGAAAGAAGAAAGAGAAATTAAGGAGTTGATCCCATTTACAATTGCGCCCCAAACCATAAGATACCTAGGAATAAACCTAACCAAAGAGGCAAAGAATCTGTACTCAGAAAACTATAATTTACTCATGAAAGAAATTGAGGAAGACACAAAGAAATGGAAAAACGTTCCATGCTTATGGATTGGAAGAAAAAATATTGTGAAAATGTCTATGCTATCTAAAGCAATATACACGTTTAAGGCAATGCCTATCAAAATACCATCCATTTTTTTCAAAGAAATGGAACGAATAATCCTAAAATTTATATGGAACCAGAAAAGACCCCGAATAGCCAGAGGAATGTTGAAAGAGAAATCCAAAGTTGGTGGCATCACAATTCCAGACTTCAAGCTCTATTTCAAAGCTGTCGTCATCAAGACAGTATGGTATTGTCACAAAAACAGACACATAGATCAGTGGAACAGAATAAAGAGCCCAGAAATAGACCCTCAACTCTATGGTCAACTAATCTTTGACAAAGCAGGAAAGAATGTCCAATGGAAAAAAGACAGTCTCTTCAACAAATGGTGTTGGGAAAATTGGACAAATACATGCAGAAGAATGAAACTGGACCATTTCCTTACACCACACACAAAAATAGATTCCAAATGGATGAAGGACCTCAGTGTGAGAAAGGAATACATCCGAATCCTTGAGAACATAGGCAGCAACCTCTTCGTCCTCAGCCACAACAACTTCTTCCAAGAAACAGCACCAAAGGCAAGGGAAACAAGGGCAAAAATGAACTATTGGGACTTCATCAAGATCCAAAGCTTTTGCCCAGTAAAGGAAACAGTGAACAAAACCAAAAGACAACTGACAGAATGGGAAAAGATCTTTGCAAACGACATATCAGATAAACGGCTAGTGTCCAAAATCTATAAAGAACTTATCCAGCTCAACATCCAAAGAACAAATAATCCAATCAAGAAATGGGCAGAGGACATGAAGACACTTCTGCAAAGAAGACATCCAGATGGCCAAGAGACACATGAAAAAGTGCTCCACACCACTCAGCATCAGGGACATACAAATCAAAACCACAATGAGATACCACCTCACACCAGTCAGAATGGCTAAAATTAACAAGTCAGGAAATGACAGATGTTGGCAAGGATGTGGAGAAAGGGGAACCCTCCTACACTGTTGGTGGGAATGCAAGCTGGTGCAGCCACTCTGGAAAACAGAATGGAGGTTCCTCAGAAAGTTGAAAATAGAGCTACCCTATGACCCAGCAATTGCACTACTGGGTATTTACCCTAAAGATACAAATGTAGTTATCCGAAGGGGCATGTGCACCTGAATGTTTATAGCAGCAATGTCCACAATAGCCAAACTATGGAAAGAACCTACATGTCCATCAACAGATGAATGGATAAAGAAGAAGTGGTATATATATATACACAATGGGATACTATGCAGCAAAAGAAATGAAATCTTGCCATTTGCAACAATGTGGATGGAACTAGAGGGTATTACGCTGAATAAAATAAATCAATCAGAGAAAGACAATTATCATATGATCTCCCTGATATGAAGAATCTGAGAGGCGATATGGGGGGTTTGGGGAGTAGGGAAGGAAAAAATGAAACAAGATGGGATTGGGCAGGAGACAAACCATAAGAGACTCTTAATCTCACAAAACAAACTGAGGATTTCTGGGGTAGGGGGATAGGGAGAGGTGGTTGGGTTATCGACATTGGGGAGGGTATGTGCTATGGTGAGTGCTGTGAATTGTGTAAACCTGGTGATTCACAGACCTGTACCCCTGGGGCTAATAATACATTATGTGTTAATAAAAAAATAAAAACAATTTTTTAAAAATATTATAAGCAAACTGTATCTAGAAAACATATAGAGAGAATTTTTGTTTTTTTTTTTTTTTTAAGATTTTATGTATTTATTTGAAAGAGCGAGTGAGCTAGAGAGAGCATAAGCAGGGGGAGGAACAGAGGGAGAGGGAGAAGCAGACTCCCTCCTGAGCAGGGAACCAGACACAGGGCTCAATTCTGGGTCTTTGGAATCATGACCTGAGTCTAATGCAGATTCTTAACCAACTGAGCCACCAAGGTGCCCTCATGTAGAAAGAATTATACATCATGACCAAGAATGGGATTTATCCCAAGAACGCAAAGTTGTTTAACATATGAAAATCAATAAATATATGATATTAGTGGAATAAAGTATAGAAACTGCATGTTCAACTCAATAAATGTAGAGAGGATATTTTAAAAAAACTTAAAACACTTTTACAATACTCAATAAACTAGGAAATGAAAATAATCCTCTTCAACTTGATGAAGACTATGAAAAAAATCCACAGCTAATATCATACTTCATGGTCAAAATCTGAATTATTTCAACCATCCTTTTCTTGGGGTTGTGCTAATGTCCAATGAGCATGTAAAAAAACAAACCAAACCAAATCTGATTTTTGCCAAGACTGGAACAAGACAAGAAGGTCTCTCTCACCACCGCTATTTGACATTGTACTATAAGTTCTAGCCAAGGCAATTAGGCAAGAAGAAGAAAAGACATCCAGATTGAGAAGGAAGAAGATGCTATAATACAGAAAATCCTAAGGAAGGGGCGCCTGGGTGGCTCAGTGGGTTAAGCCTCTGCATTTGGCTCAGGTCATGATCTCAGGGTCCTGGGATCAAGTCCTGCATCAGGCTCTCTGCTCGGCAGGGAGCCTGCTTCCTCCTCTCTCTCTGCCTGCCTCTCTGCCTACTTGTGATCTCTGTCTGTCACATAAATAAAAAAATTCTTAAAAAAAAAAAAAAAAAGAAAGAAAATCCTAAGGAATTCACAAAAACCCTATTAACCTGACAAAAAAATTTAAAGTTATAGGATGTAAGATCAATATATAAAATCAATTGCATCTTATACACTATTAAATAATCCAAAAATGTAATTAAAAAATCAATTTATGATATTATTAGAAAGAATAATACTTGGCAATAAATTTAACAAAATAAGTACAACCCTTACACACTGTAAACCATAAAACATCATGGGGAAAAAATTAAAGACGACCTAAAAAAATGAAAAATCCTAGAAGATTTAGTACTGTTAAGATGGCAATATTTCCTAAATTGATTTCCAGATTAAAAACAATTCTTATCAGAATCCCTGTAGCCTCTTTTGCAGAAATTGACAAGCTGATCCTAAAATTTCATATGGAAATGTAAGGGATTCAGAATAGCCAAAATAATCTTTAAAAAGAACAACAAAGTTGGAGGATGCATATTTCCTTATTCCAAAACGTAATATAAACTACATTAATCAAGAGAGTGTGGTACTGGCATAAAGATAGTTAGATACATGGAATAGAATTGTGAGCCCAGAAATAAAGTCATGTATTAGCAAGCAACTGATTTTTGACAAGAGTGCTAAGACAATTCAACAGGGAAAGGATAATCTTTGCTTAACAGCTGAATATCAACATGAAAAATAATGATTTAGACCCATAATCTTACCCCACATATAAAACTTAATTCAAAATATCAAAGACCTAAGTTTAAGAGTTAAAACAAGAAAACTCCCAGAATAAACATGGAAGTATATAATTGTGACCTTTGATTAGGCAATGATTTCTTACATATGGCAGCAAAAGTGCTAGTGACTGGATAATCTGGATAGTAATAGGTTAAAAACTCCTGTGTTCCAATTGCCTCAACACAAAAAAAAGTGAAAAGAAACCCAACAAATGGGAAAAAAAATAATTACAAATCACATACGTGTTAAGGGTTTTACTTCATAATAAAGAACACTTAAAGCTCAATAATAAAAAGACAACCCAGGGTGCCTGAGTGGCTCAGGCAATTAAGCGTCTGACTCTAGATTTCAGCTCAGGACATGATCTCAGGGTTGTGACTCTGAGCCCAGCATCAGGCTCCATCCTGGGTGTGGAGCCTGCTTAAGATTCTCTCTCTCCCTCTACTCCTGCCCCCCTCCCCTACCCAACCCCCACCGAAAAAAAGACAACTCAATTTTAAAAATGGGCAAAGATCATGATAGTCATTCGTCCAAAGAAGTTATACAAATGGCAAATATATGAAAAGATGCTTAACATCATTAGACATTAAAGAAATGCAAATCAAAACCACAGTGAGATTAATACTTCACACCCATGAGAATGGCTATAATAAAAAAGACAGGCCATAACAGATGATGACAAAGATGTAGAAAAATTGGATCCCTCACACATTGCTGGTGGGA
>JAHRIG010004901.1:0-10410 GCA_020311275.1 Eira barbara
CATACAACCTCAGGTATTGGGAGGTGAAAGAGGGAATGTACTGTGTAGATTTTTACTTTTTGTTACAGTTCAATAAATATGGATAGAAAACAAAATATATACTGGATTATATTGACTAATCAACACAACACTGAAATTAAATTCAGGTTATGCCACCCTAAATGTTGAGTCCTTTTTCAAAATATTACATTCTTAGTTAATCCGTGCAAGTGCATATAGATCAATTAATGACAAACTTGGAAAAGATAATAGATCACACATTCTTACCACTTGAATTTTAAAGAATTTAAATTTTTTTTAAGATTTTACTTATTTATTTGAGAGAGATAAAGAGTGGTGGGGTGGGCCAGATGGAGAAAGAGAGAGAGAAGCAGACTCCCTACTGAGCAGGAAACGCCAAGCAGGGCTCCATTGCAGGACCCTGAGGATAAAGACCTGAGCCAAAGGCAGAAGCTTAACCTACTGAGCCACCCAGGTATCCCAAGAATTTAAAATCTTGTTCTGATTTATGCCTTCTAATATTTGCAAAATTTTCATTCCTTAATTAAGTATATAGGATTGATGCTAAAGTTCTAACCATACTGAGCCATGTTTTTGAATCATCACTTGTGATTTTAAATAAACTGTTTCAGATAGGGTTCTTATAAATAAATGCTCAAAGAAGCTGAAGCCAAAATGAAACATAGATATTCCCTTCTTATCCTTCTTTCAAAGCACACACATTGTAATAATATGTATCATGTCATATGTGTGAGTTCATTTGAGTTTGTATCAAGATATAATACTTCTGTTTCATAGGATTTGCAAATATTCAGACTCAGTAGAAAAACTATTTTCCAAGTAGTTATGCCATTTTACATACCCATCAGCAAAGTATGAGAGTTTTAGTTGTTCAACATTGCCAATTTAGTATGGTCGGTCCAATCATACTGCTGCAGTTCTGAAACATAAGGAAAGGATTTTGCCTAAGCTTACATTTCCTCATTTTTACAATAAGGAAATGAAAACAGTGTTATATGAATACTTCGCAATATCTGGTACCAAAAATAATTGGTACCAACAAATAACGTGTGCGTATACACATATACATATGCACATATGCATACATATACGTGTGTGTGTGTGTGTGTGTGTGTGTGTGTGTGTATCACCTCTTCTTTATCCATTCATCAGTTGATGGACATTTGGGCCCCTTCTGTAATTTAGCTGAAGTTGATAATGCTGCTGTAAACATCAGGATGCATGTGTCCCTTTGAATCAGTATTTTTGTATCTTTTGGATAAATACCTAATAATATAACTGCTGAATCATAGGTTAATTCTATTTTTAACTTTTTGAGGAGTCTCCATACTGTTTTCCAGAGTGGATGCACCTGTTTGCATTCCTATCAACAGTACAAGAGAGTTCCTTCCCTGTTCTCTGTACCCTCGCCAACATCTGTTGTTTTCTATGTTGTTAATATTAGCCATTCTGACAGGTGTGAGGTGGTATTTCATTGTAGTTTTGATTTATATTTCCCTGATGATGTGATGTTGAGCATCTTTTCATGTGTCTGTTAGCCATTTGTATGTCTTCTTTCAAAAAACGTCTATTCATATCTTCTGACCATTTCTTAACTGAATTATTTGTTTTGTGGGTGCTGAGTTTGATAAGCTCTATTTTAAGCCAATGACAACTACATTCCCTAAGCTAAAACTTAAAACATACCATTTCAACATTACCATTACTATTCAATATCAGGGCATAGAATCTCATGGCTTGAAAAAAATCTAAAGAAGCATAAAATATTTCCTAATGCCCAACTGGAGTTTCATCTAAATCATTACATACAGCAAAATATTTATATGCCAAGCTAGACTGGTTAGTTTCTTCTTTTGCTTAATTCACAAAACACCTGTTTGCCTTCCTCAACCCCTAAATACAATAAAATCAATAAATATGAAATTGTCAAAATTATGGACATGGTTACAAAAACACAAGTTAGATACTTAATAGCCTTTTAAAGGCACATTTCTTCATTATAGTAGTTATAAATTCAGCATAAGAACCTAATAATATGAATTTGAATGAATAGTATGAAGTTGAATAAATTTGAATATGAAAAACTGAATTTAACACATATTTCAACAAACCATAGAGTTCAAGCACAGTTCTAAATAGGTGCGGACACTATTCACTCTCCTTGTGGTCAGTGTTTGCTGCTCTTTTTCTTTATATCTTTAGGTGTTTCCTAGAGCCACGCCTATATCAAAGCACCTGTATTTGTTGAAGTGAATTGATGTAAACTTGATTCCTAACAGAAGACAAACTTAATTGTCACCCCCTTAAAAAAGTCTTTGTATCTCATTTGTAGGTATTAACTCACTGTTGTTTGTCATCTGTCACCCCTGCCAGATCAAGGACAGGAACCATGCTTCTTTTATTCAGCAGCAGAATATTAACAGTTAGTACAATGAAAATTTGTTATCGATGAATAAATGAATTTACAGTTCACTTTTAATTGGCTGACACATACCACACAACACTGAACTCCATTCTCTGGAACTAAAAATCTGTCAACTTTAATCAATGTTTCTCAAGGGGAGAGAAAAACTGGCTTCAAGCATTAGACTCTTCTTTAGGGATTCAGTGTGTGGTATCCTAATGTTATTCTTGATTTGCTAAGCTCTTTGAAACTTGAATGTTTTTATAAGCAAAAATTGAGTTTGATTTCTAATGTGAAACTACAACTAGAATTTTTCATAAATAAAAAAGGCTGTCATTTTATATATTTCCAACGAATATAAAATATATTAATAGCAAAAGCTTTCTTTAGGAACAAAAGGAAATATTGCTACTGAAAGAAAAAAAAACTTTACAAAATCAATCTAAAGACATTTAAAAAGGAAAAGGTTAGTGGGTAACAACCCCACATGCTTTCTTTCTAAAGAAAGTTTCTGTTAGCATTGGAGGAAAAAATGGGATCTGTTTAAAAAAAAAAAAAAAAAAAGAGAGGTGGAAAATTTTTTTTTGGAAAGTTAGAGAGATATAAAAGGAATTTAAATTAAATAACACAGAGCTACAGAATAATGTTTCTCTCTGGTTCTCATTATGCAGGAAAAAGGCAGCTCTCAGGTTGGTGAGTTTGGGGATGAGCAAGCTTCTAGAACAATGTCTGGCGAAGTGAATATTTGAAGTCCTTCATTTTCCCAGTGGATCATACCTCACCTGCCCTGCTTGTCTTTCATTTTTCCCCATACTATGGCCAAATCCTCTCACTCCAACCTAAGAGGAAGCTTTTATAATCTCATCTTCTTCCCACCATGTGCCAATATAATTCCTAGAGCCATGCACTGTTTTTCCTGCTCCTCTAATGGTCTTGCTTCACAACAATTAAGTTTTAGGGTCTGGAAGTATTCTACCATATCAGTATCATATCTATTATATCTACCATATCATATCATATCTATATTCTATCATATCAGTCAGACCAGATGAACTCAAATGGTATATATAATTCTTCATATTTAGATATAATTCTCCAAGCTGTGAGGCTGATTTTGATCAGTTTTATACAACATTAATATATTACGCATCTCACACTGACAGATATTGTTAACATTTATATTTGTATGAATGTATGTATATACACACATACACATATGTGCATTTTTATCTTTAAGAATAATATGGTTATATAAAATATTATTTTTTGTCTCCATGTACAATATTCATTCATTCAATAAAAATTTAGTAAGTTCTTATTATGTTCCAGACACTATTTTAGGCATGAGTATTCAGGAAAAAATTTAGAAGTTTCAGAACTCCTACAGTGAAGGACAAAATTAACAATTACAAATAAAAATTATAAATATATTATGAACATTTATGAGATTTATTTTAAGTAAATGTGGTAAGGAATCTACAAACATCTCAGAGCAAATATGCCTCAGAACGAGGTTGGTTTCTGACAGTGTGTGTGTATGCATGTATGTGTGTATGTGGGAGGGGGGCTCATGCATACGCACGTGTATAAAATCTGCATAATATTGAATTTTTTACCAACACCTTTATATGTTTGACTACATTGATCTTATTTTTATCTAATATTCTGGTTATTGAAGAATGTTAGAATAAAAATGACAGCTCTGTCACTGAACTTTTTTACTCATAGTTTTATTTTTTCAGTGTACGGTTTATTCTCAGACATATTTAATCTGCTTGTCCACTTTGTGAAAGACAGGTAACAAAGAAAATAGAACTGAAAAACCCACTAGATTTGGCAAAAATAAACTGCAACATGTCAAAATCCTCTGAAGACAAACGAAAGAGGTAAGCCATAAACAATAACAGCATTTTTCCTCACTGTTGGGTCACAGGCGGCAACAACCACTGCAGAGATGTGACCATCTGACAAAAGGCTATGTAGGAACACATTCTTATCTATGAATTAAACATTTTTTTTAAGATACATGAATGCTTTATTAACATGGTAATGTTTTTGTTGTTGGTGTTTTGTTTTGTTTTGTTTTGTTTTGTTTTTCACACACGGTAAGGTTTGGGCCTTAAATACTTGTCAGGTTTGCTACTGCAATGAATTTAGAGCTGGACAATTTAAAAACCTTGCAGAGAGCTATTCCCTGCCCAGTTTAGGTCCTAACTCCTTCTTTATTCTTACAGGAAAATTATGAGCCAAAGTATGAACCAAAGTTTGATTATCTTTTTTTGTGCTCCACTGAAGCATTAGAGACCACATTAGAGGCCACTGTCCCAGAGCAGGCAGTCATTTATGATTTTATCATTATTAATGTGTTTTAGTCCTCATGACGTGATTCCCGTATTTGTTGGGACCATTATGGGGGTGACTGCCAGAGGAAGATATGATACACTGCTACATCATGCAGCTTCCTTTTACTGCTGATACCTAAAATCCTCAGGATTTAAATGATAATTTTTTTCTAGCAAGTACGAAATATATCCTTAAATATGTGATGTAAAGGATATAAAGTGTTTTTAGTTCAAAAATACAGTTCAAAAATGATCTAATATCTAGTTCCACACTTACCTCAGTAATTTGAACCTAGATCTTTTTTTTTTTTACTTTTTTCTTCAATTTTCAGCGTAACAGTATTCATTGTTTTTGCACCACACCCAGTGCTCCATGCAATATGTGCCCTCCCTAACACCCACCACCTGGTTCCCCCAACCTCCCACCCCTCGCCCCTTCAAAACCCTCAGGTTGTTTTTCGGAGTCCATAGTCTCTCATGGTTCACCTCCCCTTTCAATTTCCCTCAGCTCCCTTCTCCTCTCCATCTACCCTTGTCCTCCATGTTATTTGTTATGCTCCACAAATAAGTAAAACCATATGATAATTGACTCTCTCTGCTTGACTTATTTCACTCAGCATAATCTCTTCCAGTCCCGTCCATGTTGATACAAAAGTTGTGTATTCATCCTTTCTGATGGAGGCATAATACTCCATAGTGTATATGGACCACATCTTCCTTATCCATTCATCCGTTGAAGGGCATCTTGGTTCTTTCCACAGTTTGGCGACCATGGCCATTGCTGCTATAAACATTGGGGTACAGATGGCCCTTCTTTTCACTACATCTGTATCTTTGGGGTAAATACCCAGTAGGGCAATTGCAGGGTCATAGGGAAGCTCTATTTTTAATTTCTTGAGGAATCTCCACACTGTTCTCCAAAGTGGCTGCACCAACTTGCATTCCCACAAACAGTGTAAGAGGGTTCCCCTTTCTCCACATCCTCTCCAACACACGTTGTTTCCTGTCTTGCTAATTTTGGCCATTCTAACTGGCGTACAGTGGTATCTCAATATGGTTTTGATTTGAAGCTCCCTGATGGCTAGTGATGATGAACATTTTTTCATGTGTCTGATAGCCATTTGTATGTCTTCATTGGAGAAGTGTCTGTTCATATCTTCTGCCCATTTTTTGATATGATTATCTGTTTTGTGTGTGTTGAGTTCGAGGAGTTCTTTATAGATCCTGAATATCAACCTTTTGTCTGTACTGTCATTTGCAAATATCTTCTCCCATTCCGTGGGTTGCCTCTTTGTTTTGTTCACTGTTTCCTTGGCTGTGCAGAAGCTTTTGATCTTGATGAAGTCCCAAAAGTTCATTTTCGCTTTTGTTTCCTTTGCCTTTGGAGACATATCTTGAAAGAAGTTGATGTGGGTGATATCAAAGAGGTTACTGCCTATGTTCTCCTCGAGGATTCTGATGGATTCATGTCTCACGTTGAGGTCTTTTATCCATTTCGTGTTTATCTTTGTGTACGGCGTAAGAGAATGGTCAAAGAGTTTCATTCTTCTACATATAGCTGTCTAGTTTTCCCAGCACCATTTATTGAAGAGATTGCCTTTTTTCCACTGGATATTCTTTCCTGTTTTGTCGAAGATTATTTGACCATAGAGTTGAGGATCCATATCTGGGCTCTCTACTCTGTTCCACTGGTCTATGTGTCTGTTTTTATGCCAGTACCATGCTGTCTTGGTGATCACAGCTTTGTAGTAAAGCTTGAAATCAGGTAATGTGATGCCGCCAGTTTTATTTTTGTTTTTCAACATTTCCTTAGCAATTCGGGGTCTCTTCTGATTCCATACAAATTTTAGGATTATTTGCTCCAGCTCTTTGAAAAATACCAGTGGAATTTTGATCAGAATGGCATTAAAAGTATAGATTGTTCTAGGCAGTATAGACATTTTGACAATGTCTATTCTTCCAATCCAAGAGCATGGAATGTTCTTCCATCTTTTTGTGTCTTCTTCAATTTCTTTCATGAGTGTTCTGTAGTTCCTCGAGTACAGATCCTTTATCTCTTTGGTTTGGTTTATTCCCAGGTATCTTATGGTTCTTGGTGCTATAGTAAATGGAATCAATGCTCTAATTTCCCTTTCTGTATTTTCATTGTTAGTGTATAAGAAAGCCACTGATTTCTGTACATTGACTTTGTATCCTGCCACGTTACTGAATTGCTGTATGAGTTCTAGTAGTTTGGGGGTGGAGTCTTTTGGATTTTCCATATAAAGAATCATGTCATCTGCGAAGAGAGAGAGTTTGACTTCTTCATTGCCAATTTGGGTACCTTTTATTTCTCTTTGTTGTCTGATTGCTGTTGCTAGGACTTCTAATACTATGTTGAACAAGAGTGGTGAGAGTGGGCATCCTTGTGTTCCTGATCTCAACGGGAAGGCTGCAAGCTTTTTCCCATTGAGGATGATATTTGCTGTGGGTCTTTCATAGATAGATTTTATGAAGTTCAGGAATGTTCCCTCTATCCCTATACTTCGAAGCATTTTAATCAGGAACGGATGCTGGATTTTGTCAAATGCTTTTTCTGCATCAATTAAGAGGACCATGTGGTTCTTCTCTCTTCTCTTATTAATTTTTTCTATCATATTGATTGATTTGTGAATGTTGAACCTTCCTTGTAAACCAAGGATGAATCCCACCTGGTCATGGCAGATAATCATTTTAATGTGCTGTTGGATCCTGTTTGCTAGGATCTTGTTGAGAATCTTAGCATCCATATTCATCAGGGATATTTACTGAAATTCTCCTTTTTGGTAGGGTCTTTGCCTGGTTTGGGAATCAGGGTAATGCTGGCTTCATAAAAAGAGTCTGGAAGTTTTTCTTCTGCTTCAATTTTTTGAAACAGCTTCAGGAGAATAGGTGTTATTTCTTCTTTGAAAGTTTGGTAGAATTCCCCAAGGAATCCATCAGGTCCTGGGCTCTTGTTTTTTGGGAGGTTTTTGATCACTGCTTCAATCTCGTTACTAGATATCGGTCTATTCAGGTTGTCAATTTCTTCCTGGTTCAATTTTGGGAGTTTATAGTTTTCCAGGAATGCATCCATTTCATCTAGATTGCTTAGCTTATTGGCATATAACTGTTGATAATAACTTCTGATGATTGTGTCTACTTCCTTGGTGTTAGTTGTGATCTCTCCCTTTTCATTCATAATTTTATTAATTTGGGCTTTCTCTCTTTTCTTTTGGATTAGTGTGGCCAATGGTTTATCAATCTTATTGATTCTTTCAAAAAACCAGCTTCTAGTTTCATTGATACGTTCTACTGTATCTCTGGTTTCTACCTCATTGATCTCTGCTCTAATCTTGATTATTTCCCTTCTTACGTGTGGAATTGGTTTGATTTGTTGTTGATTCTCCAGTTCTTTAAGGTGTAGAGACAGCTGGTGTATTCTGGATTTTTCAATTTTTTTGAGGGAGGCTTGGATGGCTATGTATTTCCCCCTTAGGACCGCCTTTGCTGTATCCCATAGGTTTTGGACCGAAGTGTCTTCATTCTCATTGGTTTCCATGAATTGTTTAAGTTCTTCTTTGATCTCCTGATTGACCTAAGCATTCTTAAGCAAGGTGGTCTTTAGCTTCCAGGTGTTTGTGTTCCTTCTGAACTTTTCCTTGTGATTGAGCTCCAGTTTCAAAGCATTGTGATCTGAGAATATGCAGGGAATAATCTCAGTCTTTTGGTATCAGTCGAGTCCTGATTTGTGACCCAGTATGTGGTCTATTCTGGAGAAGGTTCCATGTGCACTTGAGAAGAATGAGTATTCTGTTGTTTTAGGGTGGAATGTTCTGTATATATCTATGAGGTCCATCTGGTCCAATGTGTCATTCAATGCTCTTGTTTCTTTATTGATTTTCTGCTTCAATGATCTGTCTATTACTGAGAGAGGTGTGTTAAGATCTCTGACTATTAATGTATTCATATCAATATGACTCTTCATCTTGATTAATAGTTTTCTTATGTAATGGGCTGCTCCCCTATTGGGGGCATAGATATTTATAATTGTTGGATCATTTTGGTGGATAGTCCCTTTAAGAATTATGTAGTGTCCTTCTGTATCTCTGAATAGAGTCTTTAGTTTAAAATCTAACTTATCTGATATGAGAATCACTACCCTGGCCTTCTTTTGAGGCCCATTGGCATGAAAGATGCTTCTCCATCTCTTTACTTTCAGTCTGGGTGTATCTTTAGGTTCAAAATGGGTCTCTTGTAGACAACATATGGATGGGTCCTGTCGTTTTATCCAATCTGCAACCCTGTGTCATTTTATGGGTGCATTTAGGCCAGTCACATTGAGAGTGATTATTGATAGATACGTTTTATTGACATCATGTTACCTTTGAAGTCTTTCTTTCTGTAGATTGTCTATATTTCTGATCAATGATATTTTTAGGATTTTTTTCTCTTTTATAGAACGCCCTTAATGTTTCCTGCAGTGTCAGCTTGGTGGTTGCCTAGTCTTTTAAGCCTTGCCGGTCTTGGAAACTCTTTATCTCTCCATCCATTTTGAATGTCAGTCTTGCTGGATAAAGTATTCTTGGCTGCATTTTCTTCTCAATTAGTGCCCTGAATATATCTTGCCAGCCCTTTCTGGCTTGCCAGGTCTCTGTGGACAGGTCTGACGTTATTCTGATGGGCTTTCCTCTGTATGCAAGGAGCTTCTTTGTCCTAGCTGCTTTCAAGAGGGTCTGCCTACAATTATAATTCCTCATTCTTACTATTAGGTGTCTTGAGGACTTTCGAGAATCTATAATCTTGGGAGGAAACCATTCTGCCTCTAGTACATGAACGCTGGTTCCATTTGTGAGATTGGGAAAATTTTCATGGAAAACTTGTTCCACTATATCTTCTAGACTTCTTTCTTTCTCCTCCCCTTCAGGGATTCCAATAATTCTGATGTTGGAACATTTCACGGCATCATTTATTTCCCTGATTCTGTTTACATGGCTTCTAAGCTGTTTGTTCCAGGCTTCCTCCTGATCATTTCTCTCTATCTGTTTGTCCTCCAGGTCACTAATTCTATCTTCTGTCTCAGTTACCCTAGCTTTTAGAGAATTTAGATTAGATTGGAACTCACTGAGAGCATTTTGATCATCATTCCTGGTGGCTTTTAGTTCTGCCCTAACATTGTGAACGTCATCTCTGGTGGCTTTCAGTTCTGCCCTAATCAATTCCATTTGGTCATCCATGGCTTTCTCCAACCTAGCTATTGCCTGGATAATTGTTAGCTTGAATTCCCTTTCTGACATATTGTCTATGTTGATAGCCATTAGCTCTGTTGCAGAAGGCCCATCCTCTGTATTTTTCTTCTGTTGGGCATTCCTCCTCCTAGTCATTTTGGTGAGAGATGGCTGAATGGGTGTAGCTGGATGTATCAACCGTGGTGCAGTCAAGGTGCACCCTGGAACACTTCTGAGCAATCAGGATTCCACACCCAAACGAGAGAAAAAAGAAAAGAAAAAGAAAAAAAGAGAGAGAGAGAGGAAAAAAAGGGAAGATAAAAGAGAAGGCTCAGCCCAAATGGGCCCCAAGGTAAGATTTATGAAGTATACAAACAAAAACAGACAAACAAAACGACTGATAAAAGTATATGCCAAG
>JAHRIG010004915.1:0-11934 GCA_020311275.1 Eira barbara
TTCTTGTGTGCAGAGTTGGCTTAATTTGTTGTTGATTCTCCAGTTCTCTAAGGTATAGAAATAGCTGGTGTATTCTGGACTTTTCATTTTTTTTTTTTTTTGAGGGAGGCTTGGATAGCTATGTATTTCCCATTTAGGGGTGCCTTTGTAGTATCCCATAGGTTTTGGACTGAAATTTCTTCATTCTCATTGGTTTCCATGAATTGTTTAAGTTCTTCTTTGATTTACTGGTTGAACTATGCATTCTTACAAAAGGTGTTCTTACCTTCTAGGTGTTTGAATTCCTTCCAACTTTTCCTTGTGGTTGAGCTCCAGTTTCAAAGCATTGTGATCTGAGAATACGCATGGAATAATCTTAATCTTTTGGTATCAGTTGGGCCCTGATTTGTGACCCAGTATGTGGTCTATTTTGGAGAAGGTTCCATGTGCACTTGAGAAGGATGAGTATTCTGTTGTTTTAGCGTGGAATGTTCTGTATATATCCAGGAGGGCCATCTGGTCCAATGTTTCATTCAATGCTCTTGTTTCTTTATTGATTTTCTGCTTGGATAATTTGTCTATTACTGAGAGTGGCATGTAAAGATCTCCTACTCTAAATGTATTATATCAATGTGACTCTTTATCTTCATTAACAGTGATCTTATGTGATTGGTTGCTCCCATATAGGGGGCATAAATATTTAGAGTTGTTAGTTCTTCTTGGTGGATAGGCCCTTTAAGAATGATGTAGTGTCCTTCTGTATCTCTAGCTACGGTCTTTAGTTAAAAATCTAATTTATCTGAAGTGAGAATCACTACACCAGCGTTCATTTGAGGCCCATTAGCATGAAAGATGCTTCTCCATCCCTTCACTTTCAGTCTGTATCTATTCATAGGTTCAAAATGGTTCTCTTGTAGACAATGTATGGATGGGTCCTGTCGTTTTATCCAATCTGCAAACCCTGTGTCATTTTATGGGTGCATTTAGGCCATTCATGTTGAAAGTATTGAGAGATACGTTTTTACTGATATCATGTTACCTGTGAAGTCTTTGTTTCTATAGATTGTATCCATATTTTCTGTCCAATTATATTCTTAGTTTTTTTTTTTTTTTTCCACTTTTAGAGAACCCCCTTATCATTTCCTACAGTGTTGGCTTGGTGATCACATACTCTTTTTTTTTTTTTTTTTTGATTCCATTATTTTTTTTTTTAATTTTTTAGACAGACAGAGATCAAAAGTAGGCAGAGAGAGAGGTGGGGAAGCAGGCTCCCTGCTGAGCAGAGAGCCCAATGTGGGCCTTGAGCCCACGACCCTTGGATCATAACCTGAGCCAAAGGCAGAGGTTTTTTGTTTTTTTTTGTTTTTGTTTTGTTTTGTTTGTTTTGTTTTCAGTGTAACAGAATTCATTGTTTTTTCACCACTCCCAGTGCTCCATGCAATCTGTGCCCTCCCTAATACCCACCACCTGGTTCCCCCAACATCCCACCCCCCGCCCCTTCAAAAATCTCAGGTTGTTTTTCAGAGCCCATAGTCTTTCATGGTTCACCTGGCCTTCCAATTTCCCTCAACTCCCTTCTCCTCTCCATCTACCCTTGTCCTCCATGTTATTTGTTATGCTCCACAAATAAGTGAAACCATATGATACTTGACTCTCTCTGCTTGACTTATTTCACTCAGCATAATCTCTTCCAGTCCCATCCATGTTGCTACAAAAATTGGGTATTCATCCTTTCTGATGGAGGCATAATACTCCATAGTGTATATGGACCACATCTTCCTTATCCATTCATCCGTTGAAGGGCATCTTGGTTCTTTCCACAGTTTGGCGACCGTGTCCATGGCTGCTAGAAACATTGGGGTACAGATGGCCCTTCTTTTCACTACATCTGTATCTTTGGGGTAAATACCCAGTAGTGCAATTGTGGGGTCATAAAAGCTCTAATTTTAATTCTTGAAAATCTCCACACTGTTCTCCAAAGTGGATGCAACAACTTGCATTCCCACTAGCAGTGTAAGAGGGTTCCCCTTTCTCCACATCCTCTCCAACACATGTTGCTTCCTGTCTTGCTAATTTTGGCTATTCTAACTGGTGTAAGGTGATATCTCAATGTGGTTTTAATTTGAATCTCTCTGATGGCTAGTGATGATGAACATTTTTTCATGTGTCTGGTATCCATTTGTATGTCTTCATTGGAGAAGTGTCTGTTTATATCTTCTGCCCATTTTTTAATATGATTGTCTGTTTTGTGTATGTTGAGTTTGAGGAGTTCTTTATAGATCCTGGATACCAACCTTTGTCTGTACTGTCATTTGCAAATATCGTCTCCCGTTCCGTGGATTGCCTCTTTGTTTTGTTGACTGTTTCCTTTTCTGTGCAGAAGCTTTTGATCTTGATGAAGTCCCAAAAGTTTATTTTCACTTTTGTTTCCTTTGCCTTTGGAGACATATCTTGAAAGAAGTTGTTGTGGCTGATATCGAAGTGGTTGCTGCCTATGTTCTCCTCTAGGATTCTGATGGATTTCTGTCTCACGTTGAGGTCTTTTATCCATTTCGAGTTTATCTTTGTGTATGTTGTAAGAGAATGGTCGAGTTTCATTCTTCTACATATAGCTGTCCAGTTTACCCAGCACCATTTATTGAAGAGACTGCCTTTTTTCCACTGGATATTTTTTCCTGTTTTGTCGAAGATTATTTGACCATAGAGTCGAGGGTCCATATCTGGGCTCTCTACTCTGTTCCACTGGTCTATGTGTCTGTTTTTATGGCAGTACCATGCTGTCTTGGCGATCACAGCTTTGTAGGAAAGCTTGAAATCAGGTAACGTGATGCCGCCAGTTTTATTTTTGTTTTTCAATATTGCCTTAGTGATTCGGAGTCTCTCCTGATTCCATACAAATTTTAGGATTATTTGTTCCAGCTCTTTGAAAAATGCCGGTGGAATTTTGATCGGAATGGCATTAAAAGTATAGATTGCTCTAGGCAGTATAGACATTTTAACAATGTTTATTCTTCTGATCCAAGAGCATGGAATGGTCTTCCATCTTGTTGTGTCTTCTTCAATTTCTTTCATGAGTGTTCTGTAGTTCCTTGAGTACAGATCCTTAACCTCTTTGGTTAGGTTTATTCCCAGGTATCTTATGGTTCTTGGTGCTATAGTAAATGGAATCGATTCTCTAATTTCCCTTTCTGTATTTTCATTGTTAGTGTATTAGAAAGCCACTGATTTCTGTACATTGACTTTGTATCCTGCCATGTTACTGAATTGCTGTATGAGTTCTAGTAGTTTGGGGGTGGAGTCTTTCGGGTTTTCCATATAAAGAATCATGTCATCTGCGAAGAGAGAGAGTTTGACTTCTTCCTTGCCAATTTGGATACCTTTTATTGCTCTTTGTTGTCTGATTGCTGTTGCTAGGACTTCCAATACTATGTTGAACAAGAGTGGTGAGAGTGGGCATCCTTGTGTTCCTGATCTCAACGGGAAGGCTAAAAGCTTTTTCCCATTAAGGATAATATTTGCTGTGGGTCTTTCATAGATAGATTTGATGAAGTTCAGGAATGTTCCCACTATTCCTATACTTTGAAGCATTTTAATCAGGAAGAGATGCTGGATTTTGTCAAATGCTTTTTCTGCATCAATTGAGAGGACCATGTGGTTCTTCTCTCTTCTCTTATTGATTTGTTCTATCGCACTGATTGATTTGCAAATGTTGAACCATCCTTGTAACCCAGGGATGAATCCCTACTGGTCATGGTGGATAATCTTTTTAATGTGCTGTTGGATCCTGTTTGCTAGGATCTTGTAGGGAATCTAAGCATCCATATTCATCAGAGATATTGGTCTGAAATTCTCTTTTTTGTTAGGGTCTTTGCATGGTTTGGGGATCAGGGTAATGCTGGCTTCCTAAAAAGAGTCTGGAAGTTTTCCTTCTGCTTCAATTTTTTTTGAAACAGCTTCAGGAGAATAGGTGTTATTTCTTCTTTGAAAGTTTGATAGAATTCCCCAGGGAATCCATCAGGTCTCAGGCTCTTGTTTTTTGGGAGGCTTTTGATCACTGCTTCAATCTTGTTACTAGATATCAGTCTATTAAGGTTGTCAATTTCTTCCTGGTTCGATTTTGGGAGTTTATAGTTTTCCAGGAATGCATCCATTTCATCTAGGTTGCTTAGTTTATTGGCATATACCTGTTGATAATAACTTCTGGTGATTGTTTCTACTTCCTTGGTGTTAGTTGTGATCTCTCCCTTTTCATTCATAATTTTATTAATTTGGGCTTTGTCTCTTTTCTTTTGGATTAGTGTGGCCAATGGTTTATTGATCTTATTGATTCTTTTAAAAAACCAGCTTCTAGTTTCATCGATACGTTCTACTGTATCTCTGGTTTCTACCTTATTGATCTCTGCTCTAATCTTGATTATTTTCCTTCTTATGTGTGGAGTTGGTTTGATTTGTTGTTGATTCTCCAGTTCTTTAAGGTGTAGAGACAGCTGGTATATTCTGGATTTTTCAATTTTTTTTGAGGGTGGCTTGGATGGGTACGTATTTCCCCCTTTGGAGTGCCTTTGCTGTATCCCATAGGTTTTAGACCGAAGTGTTTTCATTCTCATTGGTTTCCATGAGTTGTTTAAGTTCTTCTTTGATCTCCTGGTTGATCCAATCATTCTTAAGGTGTTTGAGTTCCCCCCGAACTATTCCTTGTTATTGAGCTCCAGTTTCAAAGCATTATGATCTGAGAATATGCAGGGAATAAAATCAGCCTTTTGGTATTGGTTGATTCCCGATTTGTGACCCAGTATGTGGTCTATTCTGGAGAAGGTTCCATGTGCACTTGAGAAGAATGAGTATTCTGTTGTTTTAGGGTGGAATGTTCTGTATATATCTATGAGGTCCATCTGGTCCAATGTGCTTTTCAGTGCTCTTGTTTCTTTATTTATTTTCTGCTTCGATGGTCTATCTATTTCTGAGAGAGGTGTGTTAATATCTCCTACTATTAATGTATTCATATCAATAGGACTCTTTATCTTGATTAATAGGTTTCCTATGTAATTGGCTGCTCCCATATTGGGGGTGTAGATATTTACAATTGTTACATCATCTCGGTGGTTAGTCCCTTTAAGAATTATGTAGTGTCCTTCTGTATCTCTGAGTATAGTCTTTAGTTTAAAATATAATTTATCTGATATGAGAATCACTATCCCTGCCTTCTTTGGAGGCCCGTTGGCATGAAAGGTGCTTCTCCATCCCTTCACTTTCAGTCTGGGTGTATCTTTCGGTTCAAAATGGGTCTCTTGTAGACAGCATATGGATGGGTCCTGTCTTTTTATCCAATCTGCAACCCTGTGACATTTATGGGTGCATTTAGGACATTCACATTGAGAGTGATTATTGATAGATACATTTTTATTGACATTGTGTTACCTTTGAAGTCTTTCTTTCTCTAGATTGCCTCTATATTCCTGTTCAATGCTTTTCCTAGGATTTTTCCTCTTTTATAGAACCCCCCTTAATATTTCCTGTCATGTCAGCTTGTTGGTTGCATAGTATTTTTTTTAATTTATTTTCAGTGTAACAGTATTCATTTTTTTTTCACCACACCCAGTGCTCCATGCAATATGTGCCTTCCCAATACCCACCACCTGGCTCCCCCAACCTCCCACCCCCCGCCCCTTCAAAAGCCTCAGGTTGTTTTTCAGTGTCCATAGTCTCTCATGGTTCTCCTCCCCTTCCAATTTACCTCAACTCCCTTCTCCTCTCCATCCCTTATTTGTAAATGGAGATCTAATTTGTATTACAGTGTTTATTCTAGGATTGGTATTGTTTTTTTTTATTTTTTTCATTTTAATAAACATATAATGTATTTTTATCTCCAGGGGTACAGGTATGTGAATCGCCAGGTTTACACATTTCACAGCACTCATCATAGCACATACCCTCCCAATGTCCATTTCCCCACCACGCTCTCCCGTCCCCCCTCCCCCCAGCAACCCTCAGTCTATTTTTTGAGATTGAGTCTTTTATGGTTTGTCTCCCTCCCAATCCCATCTTTTCATTTTTTCTTTTCCTACCTCCCCCCAAACCCCCGCATTGCATCTCCACTTCCTCATATCAAAGAGATCATATGATAGTTGTCCTTCTCCGATTGACTTATTTCACTAAGCATGATACCCTCTAGTTCCATCCACGTCGTCGCAAATGGCAAGATTTCATGTCTTTTGATGGCTGCATAGTATTCCTTTGTGTATATATATACCAAATCTTCTTTATCCATTCATCTGTTGATGGACATCTAGGTTCCTTCCACAGTTTGGCTATTGTGGACATTGCTGCTATAAACTTTCGGGTGCATGTGCCCCTTCGGAGAACCACGTTTGTATCTTTAGGATATATACCCAGTAGTGCAATTGGGTCATAGGGTAGCTCTATTTTCAGTTTTTTGAGGAACCTCCACACTGTTTTCCAGAGTGGTTGCACCAGCTTGCATTCCCACCAGCAGTGTAGGAGGGTTCCCCTCTCTCCGCATCCTCACCAGCATCTGTCATTTCTTGACTTGTTAATGTTAGCCATTCTGACTGGTGTGAGGTGGTATCTCACTGTGGTTTTGATTTGTATTTCCCTGATGCTGAGTGATGTGGAGCAGTTTTTCATGTGTCTGTTGGCCATCTGGATGTCTTCTTTGCAGAAATGTCTGTTCATGTCCTCTGCCCATTTCTTGACTGGATTATTTGTTCGTTGGGTATTGAGTTTGCTAAGCTCTTTATAGATTTTGGATACTAGCCTTTTATCTGATATGTCGTTTGCAAATATCTTCTCCCATTCTGTCAGTTGTCTTTTGGTTTTGTTAACTGTATCCTTTGCTGTGCAAAAGCTTTTGATCTTGATGAAATCCCAATAGTTCATTTTTGCCCTTGCTTCTGTTGCCTTTGGCGATGTTCCTAGGAAGAAGTTGCTGCGGTTGAGGTCGAAGAGGTTGCTGCCTGCATTCTCCTCAAGGATTTTGATAGATTCCTTTCTCACATTGAGGTCCTTCATCCATTTTGAGTCTATTTTTGTGTGTGGTGTAAGGAAATAGTCCAATTTCATTTTTCTGCATGTGGCTGTCCAATTATCCCAGCACCATTTGTTGAAGAGGCTGTCTTTTTCCCATTGGATATTCTTTCCTGGTTTGTCGAAGATTAGTTGACCATAGAGTTGAGGGTCTATTTCTGGGCTCTCTATTCTGTTCCATTGATCTATATGTCTGTTTTTGTGCCAGTACCATACTGTCTTGATGATGACAGCTTTGTAATAGAGCTTGAAGTCTGGAATTGTGATGCCACCGACTTTGGCTTTCTTTTTCAATATTCCTTTGGCTATTCGAGGTCTTTTCTGGTTCCATATAAATTTTAGGATTATTTGTTCTATTTCCTTAAAAACCATGGATGGGATTTTGATAGGGATTGCATTATATGTGTAGATTGCTTTAGGTAGAATAGACATTTTCACAGTATTTGTTCTTCCAATCCATGAGCATGGAGTATTTTTCAATTTATTTGTGTCTTCCTCAATTTCTTTCATGAGTACTTTATAGTTTTCTGAGTATAGATTCTTTGCCTCTTTGGTTAGAGTTATTCCTAGGTATGTTATGGTTTTGGGTGCGATTGTAAATGGGACTGACTCCTCAATTTCTCTTTCTTCTGTCTTGTTGTTAGTGTAAGGAAATGCGACTGATTTCTGTGCATTGACTTTATATCCGGACACTTTACTGAATTCCTGTATAAGTTCTAGCATTTTTGGGGTGGAGCCTTTTGGGTTTGCCACATATAGTATCATATCATCTGCAAAGAGTGATAGTTTGACTTCTTCTTTGCCAATTTGGATGCCTTTAATTTCTTTTTGTTGTCTGATTGCTGAGGCTAGGACTTCTAGTACTATGTTGAACAGCAGTGGCGATAACGCACATCCCTGCAAGTTCCTGACCTTAGCGGAAAAGCTTTCAGTTTTTCTCCATTGAGAATGATATTTGTGGTGGGTTTTTCATAGATGGCTTTGATAATATTGACGTATGTGCCTTCTATCCCTACACTTTGAAGAGTTTTAATAAGGTAGGGATGCTGCACTTTGTCGAATGCTTTTTCAGCATCTATTGAGAGTATTCTATGGTTCTTATTATTTCTTTTATTAATGTATTGTATTACATTGATGGATTTGCGGATGTTGAACCAACCTTGCAGCCCTGGGATAAATCCCACTTGGTCGTTGTGAATAATCCTTTTAATGTACTGTTGGATCCTATTGGCCAGTATTTTGGTGAGGATTTTCACATCCGTGTTCATCAAGGATATTGGTCTGCAATTCTCTTTTTTGATGGGATCCTTGTCTGGTTTTGGGATCAAGGTGATGCTGGCCTCATAGAATGAGTTTGGAAGTTTTCCTTCCATTTCTATTTTTTGGAACAGTTTCAGGAGAATAGGAATTAATCTTCTTTAAATGTTTGGTAGAATTCCCCTGGGAAGCCATCTGGTCCTTGACTTTTGTTTGTTTGGAGATTTTTGAGGACTATTTCAATCCCCTTACTGGTTATGGGTCTGTTCAGGTTATCTATTTCTTCCTGGTTCAGTTGTGGTAGTTTATATGTCTCTAGAAATGTATCTATTTCTTCCAGATTGTCAAATTTGTTGTCTAGAGTTGCTCATAGTATGTTCTTATAATTGTTTGTATTTCTTGGGTGTTGGTTGTGATCTCTCCTCTTTCATTCATTATTTTATTTATTTGCGTCCTTTCTCTTTTCTTTTTGATCAGTCTGGCCAGGGGTTTGTCAATCTTATTAATTCTTTCAAAGAACCAGCTCCTAGTTTTGTTGATTTCTTCTATTGTTTTTTTTAGTTTCTATTTCATTGATTTCTGCTCTGATCTTTATGATTTCTCTTCTCCTGCTGGGTTTAGGCTTTCTTTTTTTTTCTCTCTCCAGCTCCTTTAGGTGTAGGGTTAGGTTGTGTATTTGAGACCTTTCTTGTTTCTTGAGAAAGGCTTGCACAGCTATGTATTTTCCTCTCAGGACTGCCTTTGTTGTGTCCCATAGATTTTGAACCGTTGTGTTTTCATTATCATTTGTTTCCATGAATTTTTTCAATTATTCTTTAATTTCCTGGTGGACCCATTCATTTTTTAGAAGGATGCTGTTTAGTCTCCATGTATTTGCATTCTTTCCAAATTTCCTCTTGTGATTGAGTTCTAGCTTCAGAGCATTGTGATCTGAAAATATGCAGGGAATGATCTCAATCTTTTGGTACCGATTGAGACCTGATTTATTACCCAGGATGTGGTCTATTCTGGAGAATGTTCCATGTGCACTAAAGAAGAATGTATATTCTGTTGCTTTGGGATGGAATGTTCTGAATATATCTGTGATGTCCATCTGGTCCACTGTGTCATTGAAGGCCTTTATTTCCTTGTTGATCTTTTGCTTAGATGATCTGTCCATTTCAGTGAGGGGAGAGTTAAAGTCCCCTGCTATTATTGTATTACTGTCGATGTGTTTCTTTGATTTTGTTATTAATTGGTTTATATAGTTGGCTGCTCCCATGTTAGGGGCACAGATATTTAAGATTGTTAGGTCTTCTTGTTGGACAGACCCTTTGAATATGATATAGTGTCCTTCCTCATCTCTTATTATAGTGTTTGGCTTAAAATCTAATTGATCTAAGGATTGCCACCCCAGCTTTCTTCTGAAGTCCATTAGCATGGTACATTGTTTTCCACCCCCTCACTTCAAATCTGGAGGTGTCTTCGGGTCTAAAATGAGTTTCTTGTAGGCAGCATATTGATGGGTTTTGTTTTTTTTATCCATTCTGATACCCTGTGTCTTTTGATTGGGGCATTTAGCCCATTAACATTCAGGGTAACTATTGAGAGATACGAATTTAGTGCCATTGTATTGCCTGTAAGGTGACTGTTACTTTATATTGTCTCTGTTTCTTTCTGATCTACTACTTTTAGGGTCTCTCTTTGCTTAGAGGACCCCTTTCAATATTTCCTGTAGAGCTGGTTTGGTGTTTGCAAATTCTTTCAGCTTTTGTTTGTCCTGGAAGCTCTTTATCTCACCTTCTATTTTCAATGATAGCCTAGCCGGATATAGTATTCTTGGCTGCATGTTTTTTCTCGTTTAGTGCTCTGAATATATCATACCAGTTCTTTCTGGCCTGCCAGGTCTTTGTGGATAGATCCACTGCCAATCTAATGTTTTTACCCTTGTATGTTACAGACTTCTTTTCCCAGGGTGCTTTCAGGATTTTCTCTTTGTCGCTAAGACTTGTAAATTTTACTATCAGATGACGAGGTGTGGACCTATTTATTTATTTATTTATTTTTTTTTTTTTAATTTTGAGGGGCCTTCTTAGCATCTCCTGGATTTTGATGTTAGTTCCCTTTGCCATAGTACTGAAGTTCTCTCCAATAATTGTCTCCAGTATACCTTCTGCTCCCCTCTCTCTTTCTTCATCTTCTGGAATCCCAATTATTCTAATGTTGTGTCATTTTATGGTGTCGCTTATCTCTCGAATTCTCTCCTAGTGGTCCAGTATTTGTTTGTCTCTCTTTTGCTCAGCTTCTTTATTCTCTGTCATTTGGTCTTCTATGTCACTAATTCTTTCTTCTGCCTCATTTATCCTAGCAGTGAGAGCTTCCATTTTTGATTGCACCTCATTAATAGCTTTTTTAATTTCAACTTGGTTAGATTTTTGTTCTTTTATATCTCCAGAAAGGGCTTTTATCTCTCTGGAGAGTGTTTCTCTACTATCTTCTATGCCTTTTCAAGCCCGGCTAGAACCTTGAGAATTGTCATTCTGAACTCTAGATCTGTCATATTACCAATGTCCATATTGATTTGGTCTCCAGCCTTTGGTACTGCCTCTTGTTCTTTTTTTTGAGGTGAGTTTTTCCACTTTGTCATTTTGTCCAGATAAGATTTGCTTTCTCCTGCTGTGGAATTCTGCTGTTCTTGGTGAGCGAAGTTGGTCTTGGCTTGGTTTCTTGTTGATCTTCTGGGGGAGGGGCCTGTTGTGGTGATTCTGAAGTGTCTTTGCTGCAGGCGGAATTGCACTGCCCTTGCCAGGGGCCAGGCTAAGTAATCCGCTCGGGTTCGCTTTCGGGAGCTTTTATTCCCTGAGCGCTTTCCATAGAGTCCGGCGGACGGGAATGAAGATGGCGGCCTCCCAATCTCTCAGCCCGGAGGGGCCGAGAGCTTGGGTTTCTGCTCCTCAATGCCCCCACAGAGAAAAGCGCCCAACCGCCCCGCCTCCCTGGCCTGTGGTTGCACCGGTAGGAAAGCAGTCAATTGCTGGCACTTGGAGAAAAGCGCCCTGTCGCTTCCGTCTCCATGGCCTCCGGCTGTGCTCTGAGCCCACCCAGCCTGCGACCGGCACAAGGTAACCCCGGGCTGAGAGCTCACTCCTCGGCTTTGTCGCTGTAGCCGGCTTCCCCACTCTAATACCTGCGAGCTCTGCAGCCCTCAGACACCCCCTGTCCTTCTGTGACCCCACGGGACCCGGCGTTACGCTGACCCTGCCTGGGTTTCCCCCCGGTTTAGCCTCTGGAGCGATGTTCCTCCGGGGAGCAGACTTTTAAATGTCCCGATGTTGTGCTCCATTGCTCCGCCGCTTGCCGGGAGCCGGACCCTCCCTCAGGGGTCTATCTTCCCATCGCTTTGGATTCACTTCTCCGCAGGTCCTACCTTTCAGAAAGTGATCGATTTTCTGTTTCTAGACTTGTTGCTCTTCTTCTCTTCGATTTCCCGTTGGATGTGTAGGTGTTCACAATGGTTTGATAAGCTATCGAGCTGATCTCCTGCTACCCACTGTTGTTTCAGCCTGCTACTTCTCCACCATCTTGACTCCTCCCTTGGTTGCATAGTCTTTTAAGCCTTGCAGGTCTCGGAAACTCTTTATCTCTCCATCCATTTTGAATGTCAGTCTTGCTGGA
>JAHRIG010004916.1:0-12681 GCA_020311275.1 Eira barbara
TCTATGTGTGTGTGTGTGTGTGTGTGTGTGTGTGTGTGTGTGTGTGTGTTTAAGGGCTTTTGTCTAATTACCTACTAGAGACATTTTGTCCCCAAAGCAGTCACAGGCCGAAAGTTCTGCTTATTCCAGTGTCTGCTGCAGAAATGGGGAATATTAAATCAAGCCTTGCTCTCTGGGAAAAAAAAAAGGCAGTCTACTGAATAAAATGCAATATTATAAAAAGTGTTCTGTAGCAGAAAGGAGCACGTTCAGTCAGGATAAATAAAGAAAAGAAAACAATTTCAACCAAACTTTCTTCAAATTAAAAGGCAGGTTTATTTTTAAAGAAAGAAAAATCACCCTTTGGTGTGTGTCTGAAAATAAATAAAAAAATTTAAAAAAACTGTAAATATTTAGAAGGCTTTTAGAGCACAAAGAAATAAAATAATTCATGCTCACAAAAAAAGTTAATTTGATACATTGTAATAAGATCTATTAAAGTATAAGATTATTAATTATGTTGTAAAATGGAGAAGTATCTCTCAGAGGTAACCATATTTAATGTTTGAAACATTCCTTTATATACTCTAAGTGCATATATGTCTCTTGAGCACATTAAAATTGCAGTCATTATGGGCACCTATTTTTTTTCCAGTATACTCTCCCTTTTTAAGTTTCTCGATCCTAGAACATTTGGATAGATGCACACTTCACTCTTACGAAGAAGGCCAAAAAAATGATCTCAGCTTAGAATCCTGACTGCGTCCCAGAGTTTCCCTGAGAGACATTCCTTCAGCGGAATCTCTGGGTTGAATTGTGTGCACATGCTGAAACTCTCACACACGTTGTCAATATGCTCTATGGAAAATTCATGCCAAATTTTTTAATTCCACTGAAATTTTGGGAGAGGTGACTCAGGGTGTCCTGGCTAGAGCCCAACATTTCCTGCAGGATACCAGAAGACCTGACAGAGCTTGCTAACCCAGCTTTCATTTTATGTGGACCCAATCACGTTGGCCAATGATGTCACAACTTCACCGGGTGTTTTTATTTCATATATTTCTAAGTTTGAATTTTCTGCTCATTGATCTTTGGTAGAAATTAGGTATTTAGAGTAATTATCTGTCAAAGTTAATTATTTTATATTTTTTATTTTTTTCTCCATTTTCCCCCTCTTTTTCTCCATTTAGAGTGTTTTGGATGTCATAACCTTTGAGCTCTTCTGTGTCTAAATGTGTTTACTTTCTCATTCTTCAGATCAGATAAAGAAAAAAAATCATTTTGTACAGTAATTCTCTGATCTATTTGTTCTTTTTTTTTCTTTTTTTTTCAAAAGATTTTATTTATTTATTTGACAGACAGAGATCACAAGTAGGCAGAAAGGTAGGCAGAGAGAGAGAGGGAAGCAAGCTCCCTGCTGAGCAGAGAGTCTGACACGGGGCTCAATCCCAGAACCCTGGGATCATGACCTGAGCTGAAGGCAGAGGCTTAACCCACTGAGCCACTCAGGTGCCCCTCTCTGATCTATTCGAAGGACATTCTTTCAAAGGATATAATTTGACTTTCTGTCACTTATCCCCCCAAATACTTACTTGTGGAAATTATTTTCTAAGTGATGTTTCCTTGCTCAGTGTGCAGCACCTCTGGCTGTACTACAGGTTGCTGCACCATCTGAGAGTCTGACTTGGGTCTGTTCTGTCCCTCTGAGCATCAGCCCTCAGGTGAGTTCTGTTTAATAATAATAGGTTATGTCATCCAATATCAGGGACAACAAGACCCCACTCGTCACTCTTATTTTTCAATAGTATCTTGCTGATACTTTCTGTTATGTTTCACATGAACCCTGGAGTTGTTTCAAAATACAAAAATCTCCCTGATTTTGAACATGGGCTTTAAGTTGGTGCATGATAGCGAGAGCAGCTAATACTTCTGAATGGTCAGTACCAACGTGAGGGTATTTTATGTATCATTGTCCTTTCACTCAGGGCACTACAGCTACTACCACCTTCTGGAAGAGAAAATTGAGACAGAAATAAGGCTATGGTGGCATTCAGCCCAGGAAGTGTGGGGACACATTCCATTTGGCCACACAATTCAGACACAGCAAACACCCTCCTTGCCGTAGATGTTTTTTGTTGGTGACATCTTCAGCCTCCTCCCATGGAGCTCGTCTGCCTGAAGGTGAGGGCACAGCAGACAGAGTCTGACAGATGTCCACGCATCTTCTAAACTGTCCCATTCTCAGTCCTCAGTAACAGACTCGTTTCCAGAGCTTCCATTTTGTTCTGTCACTCAGAAACTGCCCATCCCTCTGTCATCCTCAATTCTATCAATTCCATTCTGTCCTATCTTTTTCCTGGAGTTTGGACATGATCGCCTGACTTCCAGTTCACAAACTTTATCTTTTGCATTAACTTTTGAATTAATTCAACATTTTAAAAAATAGTGTAGTTTGCAGTTCTAGAATGACTATTTAATTACTTTTGCTGACTCTTGTTTTTCCCATTTGTCTGTACTATTCTCTATTCTATTTCCTGCATTTATTCATAATTATTTTGACGTTCTTTTCCACTAATAATTATTTTTGACTTATGTCTTGAACTTCTTCTATGGATTATTTTATCTTTTTACTCCTTGTCACTTTTTCTTGCTGTGTGTGTGTGTGATATTTTAAATGCATCAGAAGTATGAGTATCATACTTTGTAGAGACTCTGGTTTATGTTATATTTCTTTGAAGAGTATTGAATTTTGCTTTGATTTTTTCTACTAAATTTGATTTACCATTTTTTAAAATATTTTATTTGAAATCCTTTTTATTTTATTTGAAAGAGAGAGAATAAAGGAGAGAGAGCATGAGAGGAAAGGAGGCGAGAGGGAGAAGCAGACTCCCCACTGAGTAGGGAGCCCAATATGGGACTCGATCCTGGGACTCCAGGAGCCAAAGGCAGTTGCTTAACCAACCGAGCCACCCAGGCACCCCTTGATTTACATTTTTATTACAAAATTATTGGAAATAAGTTAGATTTATTATTTATTTATTATTGTTATCTCTTATTTGTATTTATTATTAGGTTAAAGTAGTCTCAGGTGCATAACATGATGGTTGACAGTTCTATACATTATGCAATGTTCACCACAAGTGTAGTTACTACCTGCAACTGTGCAAAGTTATTACAGTATTATTGGCTATAGTCCCTATGTTGTACTTTTCATCATGATTTACTATTTTTTCAAATGTCCTATTTTTGTGTGCATATTAATAGTTCCATTGTGATTTCTCCCGCAACCTGGGAATTAGATATGAGTTATTTGATTTTGAGTAGATCAAGATGGAGATGCCCTTTAGTTGTTAGGTGGTAGTATTATTGCATTGGCTGTCAGCACCCAAAGGAGGGAAGCAGGGCAGGCGGCAGTATCAGGGCTGAGTCCTCATGCATCTCTTTTTTATCAAGAAGGAAGCTCTTTCCCAGGTGTCCTAATATATGTCCTCTTACATCTCTTACCACAACTTGGTCCCTGGACTAATCACTGGCAAAGGGGAAAAGCCAATTATGCATCATTCCTCAAAGTCAGGTACATGGTACCCAAACAGAATCAGTTTCAGTAAAGAAGAAAGGAATAGATGGTGAGTCATTAAGGAGCAATGTTTTCCACAACCCAGTGGATGATTCTCTAATCTCAGTTTATCTGGACTGTTAATAATAGTTGACACATTTGATCAATTGACTTTCTTATAAACACTTTCTTCAGTGGGCTCTTGGAAAATTACTATCAGTTCTACCTCACTGACTAGTCCTCTAACTTTCATTCTCTGAATGGTGATACTCACCTGGTTATTTTAAAGATTTTATTTATTTATTTGACAGAGAGAGGGAGAGAGATCACAAGTAGTCAGAGAGGCAGGCAGAGAGAGGGGGGGAAGCAGGCTCCCTGCTGAGCAGAGAGCCCAATTTGTGGCTTGATCCCAGGACCCTGAGATCATGACCTGAGCTGAAGGCAGACGCTTAACATATTGAGCCACCAAGATGCCCCTGGTTATTTTAAAATAGCATCTATATATTGATGATTCACAAATTATGCCTCTAATCCAGACCCCTCTCCTGAGCTACAGTCCCATAAATTCACTGCATTCTTAATATTTCCACATAGATGTTTAAGAAATATCTTGATCTTGTTTTAAAACACACTCAATATTTATCTCAAACTGTCTTCTCCCAGTTTTGCCCATCTTGGTAAATTATAACTACATTCTTCAATATCTCAAATGAACATCTTAGAGTCATAATTGAACCACCACCCCATAGGTAACTCAAGAAAAATTCTGCCAATTCTATATTTAAAATATATACAGACTTCAACTACTCCTCCCTTTCATGTCTTGTTGAGATTCCAACAACAATATCCCAGCTGGCCTTTTGCCTCTCACAATGTATTGTCAGAGTAATCAAGGTGAGGGGCACTGGGTGGCTCAATTGGTTAAGCGTCTGCCTTTGGCTCAGCTCATGATTATATAGAGTCCTGGGATTGAGCCCTATGTCAGGCTCCTTGCTTAGTGAGAAGCCTACTTCTCCCTCTCCCTCTGCCGCCCCCCTGCTTGTGCTCTCTCTCTCACTCACGCTCTCTCTCAAATAAATAAATAAAGGGCATCTGGGTGGCTCAGTGGGTTAAGCCGCTGCCTTCGGCTCAGGTCATGATCTCAGGGTCCTGGGATCGAGTCCCACATCGGGCTCTCTGCTCGACAGGGAGCCTGCTTCCCTCTCTCTCTCTCTGCCTGCCTCTCTGTCTACTTGTGATCTCTCTCTGTCAAATAAATAAATAAAATAAATCTTTAAAAATAAATAAATAAATAAATAAAATCTTAAAAAAGAGAATAATCAAGTTGATACTTTAAAAACATATCAGTGATTGACAGAAAACCAAATTTTATTTAAAATGTGTTTATAATAGCATCAAGCACATCATATACACAGAGATATAACTAAAAATTACCTAACTCTTCTACCAAAAAAAAGGAAGAGAAAAAGAGGTGAATTGAAAAGCATACCATGTTCATAGATTGCAAGTCTCAATACTATTAGTATGTCTGCTCTCCGCAAGTTAATCTATAGACCTTTTTTTTTAGACATTGTTTTTCTAATAAAAATTCAAACACAGTGTGTATATGTGTTGTGCTGTGTATAAATTGACAAGTTAGACTAATTTCTTATCCTATTCATGAATTCAGTTTTACTGGATTGTGATTATAAAAGTATAAGGTAAAAATAATTATCTAGGATATGACACAGAGATACATTTTTGAAGTGGGGTAAGGGAAGACTTTTTAAATAGGACACACACACACACATATACACACAGAACCTGTAAAAGAAAACACTGGTAAGCTGTACGTAAGCTTGAATCTTAATATTGTTGTTTATCAAAAGAATTAAAAGCCAGCCAGAGAGCCGGAGGGAGGGAAGAAGGGAGTCAGGAAGAGGAAGGGAAAGAGAAAGAGGGAAGATAGTTGGAATAAGAATACCAGACGTTCTATCCAGAATACATGAAAAATTCATACAGATTATATAAAAAGAGAGGCAAATAGTAAATGAATCCAAAGACTTCTAAAGATACTAGATAAAATAGGATTGCAAAATGTTTTAAAGAGTGCTTCAGTTGCTATGTCATCTGGAAAGCGAGAAATAAGACCATAGTGAGTGAACACTACTGCCCTCTGAATGCTCAGATTTAAAAAGACTGACAACACCAAAGGTTGCTGAGAACATGGAGTGAGTAAAAAGAAATCACATGCTGCTGGCAGGTGTGTCCACATCTACTGGAGCTGCATACGGGTGTCCTACGTTAAAGCCTATCTGCCTCTACATTTATACTGAACACAAATGAAAACATGCTCGCCGTGGAAGATGTCCAGACCGTTCATGGAATTCTTCCTGCCAGGCAAAGCTGGAGCCCAGCCAGGTGTCCCCCAGCAGCAGGAGAGGTGAACCGTGGTATCGTCTCACAACAGAACACAGCACAGCAATAAAGATCGGTAGGATACCCCCCATGCACAACCACATGGACAAGGGTCAGGGGCTCATTTTGAATGAAAAACCAGACACCACATAACACACACTGTGTAATCCCACTGACTTCCTGTCTATCTTCAGCCCCCCTTCCTTCCTGACCTGCATTACTGGTTACTATCCCTTCTGTCGCCTGGCTCCCACAGCACCACATCCCCCCTGTCCCTAACCTTGCAGAGACCCTGCCAAGACACCTGTTCTCCATCGGCCCACAGTGCACTTTTAGCTGAACATAGTGTGGACCACACCGACATTGCTCTAGGCCTCTGCCCAAATCCTGCCTTTCTCCTCGCTCTGTGGTTCCCCATCACTGCGGTCCTTCCCTGATGTCCTATGGATTAGTTTGCTCCCTCCCTCCACTGGAGCAGAATCCCCAGGAGGGCAGGCATCGGTCAGATTCATGTCATACCCTCAGAACCTGGAAGAATGCATGTTAATTAACAATAAAGCCTATCTTCCAAAGGTACCTGGGTGAGCGCTGCTGTAATTTATGCCTGTTAGTTAATAGGTTGGCACACTTTCCACTTTCATCTCGTGTGGGTGAGTTGTTCATGTTTATGTACTTCTGGTGTCAAAGTTTTCTTTTTCGTATCTATGAGTGTCTTGCACAATCTAATGCACCCTCTAGAGAGATACCTCAGATTATCCCTGTGAGAAGAAACCCTCTCTGTTGCATCCCATAACAGTTAGGGTCTCTGGCAGTTGCCTCTGCTTCTGATCAGACTGACACATAGTAAAGCAGGTCGTATGTGGGGTCACCTCAGAGGCAAAGTGTTATCCATGTGCCAGCACTGAGTCATCCCGTTCTGCTGCATTGCTTCTTGGCATGGAAGTACCAGCATTAGTATTGAGTCTCTGGAGACTGCTAGAGGCATTTCTCCTTGGGGGGAGCAAGGAGAGACATCACAGCTGAGCCAGCCCAAGTCTGGGTGCCAGGCACCCGTCACCTTGGGCTGGCTGGATGTTTAGCAACTGCAGGTTATCATAACACACCTATCAGAGGGGAGGTTTGCGTCCCAGGCCCCCTGGTGAGGTGTTTATGATTTGTTCAGGGCATTAGCAAATTTTGCTCAAATGTGCATTGGACCATGTTACTGCACATTTCATGAATAATTGAAAACGAAAGTCTGAACATTTCACGTGCAGAGATTTGAGTGTGCTTCTCGGTAAAGACAATCACCAAGGTCTAAGAACCTAATCAAGAACATGGGTGTTTTGGCTTGCATATGATGTGGGCTGCACATGGGAAATTTAAATCCCACTTTGAAGATGATTCACGGGATCTCTGTTCTCCATGATGGTGGATTTTAATAAAAAGAAAAGGAAGGAAAGATTTAAAATATTCATAATGATGTTTTCTATACCCTATACTGAACCCAGAATGCACTCTAATATCCTTGCATGTTAGCACCTTTGACCTGAGCTCACTGAGAAAGGCTAATGTATCAGTATATGATAAATACACTTTTCTAGATCACCACTTTGATCTCTCTGCCAGGAAACAACTAGAAGTACGTGATGTGGTGTCCTGGAAGGATGTCACTTCTCAGGGTCTGGCCCTAAATTTTCATGGTACAGTTGCTGGCATGGATCCAGTGAAACACCCCAAGGCAAACACCTGCCCAGAGCTTTTGGCCTTCACAAGAGGGCCATCAGCATCACCTGCATCCTCCTGGTACTGCAGGACACCCCTTCCCCTTGGCTATGACTCTGCACTCCCAGGGCACCCCCCCGTCTGTCTTTGCCCGTGCCAACTAGTCTCAAGCCCCAGGCCTCTGAGAACAGAATGCAGCTCTCCCATTCTGCTCACACCCCAGGGCACTGATTTCACCCAGAAGAGAGGCCACCATCCCAAAGTGGCCCTCGCTGACCTCTGGCTACCACACTGCTTGCCCATCTCACCCCAGTCACCCCACTGAACTCAGCTTGCCAGGGGCTCTCCACCCTACCCTTCCCTGGATCTGGAACCTTCCTTCTCAGAAACCATGGCTTTCTCCTTCCTAAAGTTCCAGTCTCCACTCAAGGTTACCGTTGGCCTTGTTACAATCCTAGTTAAAAATGGCCATACCCACTCCATACCCCCAGGTCCCTCCTGCACCCTCCCTGTGCTCTGTTCCCTGTAGGGACCCGCCCAGATGCCCAGAGGTATTATGATACTTAGTTCCTGCATCTCTGTCCCCAACACAGGTGTCAACTACATGAGAGCAGGGGTCTACTGTCTTTGCTGCTCACTGTGCGATCCGGGGTAAGGAGGCTTTACCTGCTTTAGGTACTTCGTAGGGATTCATCCAATGGATAAATCCTCCCAATGTCAGCAAGTGTTTCAGGGCCTCTGGGCTGGATGGTTAGCCCAGATGCCCCACTGTACCCCCTGGCGTCCCTGAGGCCCAGGAGCTTTGGGCAAGTTGCAGTCTGCAGGGACGCTGGGGTGTACAGTCCCTGCCCAGCACACAGACGGTAAGGAACAGGTTTTCTGACTGGGGTCACGTGGGGGGCTCCTGCCCATGCTCCCTCATTGCACTCCCAGGAGCACCCACTTCTGTGCCTCCTATTCGTGGGGTCACCCCAGGACAGCAGGGGGCGAACCCACGATCGATACCTGTGTAGAAGCTGGAGGACAGGCCTCCCACGTGGACACAGGAGCCCCCAGGCCACTCGTGTTTCCCCAGCGTCTCCTCTTGGGTCCCCAGTGAGCACCTTGGAAACCCGCCCCAAGGTCACATCAGGCCCACGTCCAGCCCCGCTTCAGGAGGGCTCTTTGTGCCCAGCAAGTATTGTAAGTGGGAATACGTCATTCCGAACACCGATGTGGGGAAGTCCAATTTTCTGAACATTCAGCAAACCTTTATCTTTTCTGTAGCAGCTTACCTCAGACGGCCCCACTGTGAAGACAGTTTATAATGTCAAAATGCTCTCTGCAGGGCAGAGCTGAGGGTCCTCCAAAGGACACAGAAAAAGACTTCGTTTTGTGAAAAAAAATGGTGTCATTTTTAAAGGGAATTTGGGAGCCTCATTCAGTAGATACTGACTTTGGAAATAACAGAAATGTCCTAAATGTCATTTCATTCATCTTGAAATGCCCCTGTCCTGAGTTCAGAGAATGAGGGCAGAGCCAGGCTTGGATGGGCTGGTCCAAGGGTCCCTGGGACAGGGGACAGTGTCACCTGGCTGGAGGATGGTGGGCCACTGCTGGTGAGACCCTTCTCTGTGCTGAGCCTGGACGGCATGACCCCAGGACCTTCCCCACTTCTGTGCTCCATCTTCCGCAGGGACAATGCTGCTCAGAACCTTGGGCTGGGATGTCTTTCTCTCCAGACTCTTGTCCTTTCCCACCTTCAACACATGAGGGCGGCCTTCCCCTGGCTTCCTCGCTGTCCCCCACCAGGACCCCCTTTCTGTGGGTGGCTTGCCCCTTGCACCCGTGGCAAGGAGTTGGGTTGGGGAGAATGGCTGCCACTCCACCCAACTTACCACGGGTAATGGGGGCAGACCCCCAGTGCCTTGCATGCCCAGCCCACCCCACGGAGCCTTGAATAGGCTTCCTAAAGGGACTGTTGATTCCCATGCGCTGTCCCCCATTCCAGACCTCCCACTGAGTTGCACCCATCAAAATTCAGATGCTGAACTTCTAGCACCCAGAACCTTAGAATGTGACCTATTTGGAAGTCGGGTTGTTGAAGATGTAACTAGTTAAGACATGGTCTACGGGAGTAAGGTGCACCCCAATCCAGGTTGACTGGAATCCTTATAAAAAGAGATGTTCAGAGACAGACGTATATGCAGGGAGATGCCATGAGAAGCTGGGAGGCCATGGCCATGGCCAATGACCCATGAGAAGCTGGGGGAGGCCTTGAGCAAGTGTCTCTCCAGGGTCTACAGAGGAGGCACAGCCCTGCCACGCTCCCCGCAGCCCCCAGACTGTGTCCCAGCAGCCCCAGGAGACCAGCCCCAGCTCCAGGGGCTTGGCCTCTGTGGCCCATCATGGGGCCTCACATGGAGAGACAGAAGCTCTCCCTCACTTCCGAAGTCAGAGTCACAGATTGTAGATCTGGTTAGGACGACAGAGACAGACCCATCCAACCCCTTAATGAGAACTGATAAAGGAGGCTCAGAGAGATTAAATAACATTTGAGGAAACAAGAGCTAAACACTGTCGCTAGCTTGGAACCCCGCCTCCTACCGCCAGCTCCAGTCGTCTCTAGCCCCCCACTCTTTTCTCAGAGTGTGCATGCCATGCTTACTGAAAGTGTCCCTTACCACATGACTCCTCAGTGCTGGGAGCTCCTCTGGAGCCTGTGGCCAGGCCACGGCCCCAAGGGCAAGATCCCGATCCTCCTGTGCCAGGCACCATCCCCAGCCTCGCCCCATCCCGGAGCCTGCATGGGCAGGAGGGTGTACCTGAGTGTAACTGAGTGCAACTGGGTGTAACTGAGCCCATTGTCCCCTCCTCAGAAGGGGACAGAGCCCAGTGTGGGGCTACCACTTTCCGACTGACGTCAGGGAGGATGAAGGATGTCCGCGGGGACCCCCTTCATATCTCTGAGGCAAACTGCACGTGATGGGGACATGTTCACTGCTAAGGCCTCATTCTGCAAAGGACAAGGACAGGCATGGCCGACTGGGCAGAGTGGGTTGGGGCTGCCTCCTTAGCACTAGGAAAAGGAAACTTCTGGAACAGAAGGGTGGCAGGGGCGGCATGGGACACCACAGGTAGGGCCCTGGCCTCTATCATTGAAGCACACGCTGCAGGCCCACTGGGCACGCATCAGCTCTGGGCCTTCAGGAGAGCATGCGGGATGGAAAACAACAATGGGATGCAGGTTAAGCAAAACACTAACACTTCGCAGAGATGAGCAGGGATGTCCGCCATGGATAATCCAAAGAAACGTGCCATCCTTCATCTCTGTGGCCACGAGTCCCAGCTACACAGATGAGGCGGATTCACTGTCCATCTTCAGGTGTCCTCCTGGAGCATCGGGATGGCTCTAACAGCAAGTTCTGGATAGGGCAGCAGCAAGGAGCCCTCACACGGCCCACAGACCTCGCTCAATACATAGTCCAGGCAAAATTCAGGTCAGAGACTGTTGGGGGTGGAGAGGAGGGTTCTTTGGCTGGAAGACTGCAAGCCCCTGAAACAAAAATGTTTTGGGTATGTGCTCCAAACATGCAACACATGAGTCTCGGCCAAGTTCCAAGAGAAACGCAGTCCAGATCTCCTTCCTCCAGAGGGAGTCTGAATGGGAAGGGTGGCTGCAGCTAGCCTCATCTCCTCGGTGCCCAGAACGTCTCAGGAACAGGAAGCAGGATGGGACCCAGGGTGGTGGTGCCTTGGGGCCCTGTCCCAGAGCCCTGCACCAATAGCCCACACCTGTGTCACGGCAGAAGGAAATGCCTCCCCAGCATCCCTCTGGCAGACCCATCAGTCAACGCTACAAGAAGCCACAGGAAAATTTCTTTAGACCCTTCAGCGTTAAAGCAAGTGATTCAAAGCAACAAATCCTGGACTGATGGGGAGCAGCAAGGAGAGAGTGCAGCTCAGCCGCAGACCCTCAGAAGCAGATGGCCATGAGCTTCAGGTTTGCAGAGCCTGTATGCCGGCGATGGGCTGCGGACTCAGGGTCTAGTCTTGGGGAGCTGACCTGCCCTGCAAAGGGGGCTCTGCATCACCAGCACTGTGGCCCCCACGGCATCTGGGGACCTGAGAAGCCACTTGCAATAACGGGCAGGTGAAAACTGTAATCAGCAAATCGACTTTGGTATGAGGCCACGTTCGCTCCTGGATAGTTCAAATACGTGCCTCTGCTGGAAGGTGTGCCTCACAGGGTCTCTCTTTTCCCTTCACTATTTACAGTTTTTCACAAATAAGCTCTAGGACTGCATGTCCATCAGTCCGTCCCACAGAGAACCCTGGTGATATGCCTGCGTCCAGACATCGTTGGGATGCTCCAGGATCACTGGTGCCTCAACCCATGGGCTCTTCCTAAAGGGACTGCCATATCCTGGGCACATTTCTGCATCTGTGATTAGGAAGGACAGTGGGAAGAGAGTGGGATGAAGAATAGAGATGAGGGGATAGAAGAGCAGAAGGAGGACGAGCAGGAGAGGCCACTCTATGGGAGATTTAATCTGCTTCTTTGTTCCTGTTTTAATAGTAAGTGGAGCAAAACTTCAGGACCGTTGTTCCTTTCAAAATGAAATTATGAGACTGTGAACTGCAGAGACTAGAGAGCAAATAAAACAAACAAACAAAAGATTATTTCCATTTCCTTGCCAGACGGTCTGTCCAAACCAATGAGTCCGATTTAAAGGCAGGGCCTGGGAAAGAGCGGAGCGCGTTGCTGGCTGCTCGGCCCATCCCACGTGTGCGCAGAAGACTGAGACCGGGAGAGGAGAAGGGGAATCTGTCTAACGGAGGATAATTTCCACCCCGCATGCACGGGGGAATTGTCCTTCCTGCAAATACTGGAGGAAAGCAGAGGAGCGGCCCCGGAGACTAGCGTGCACCCTCCTGCAGCATCGGCGAGGATTCCATTGGATCAGCCTGACAGCAGGCATCCGAGGCTCCTCTCTGCCCACAGCCCCCTCATTCCCTGCGAGACCCTCCCTTCCCCGGCCACTCCTCCGCTGTGTCTCCGTCCC
>JAHRIG010004925.1:0-10321 GCA_020311275.1 Eira barbara
TTAGGTGTATCCAGGCCCTACCTCCTGGTGCTGAGGCTGGATCCCCAGTTGCTGAGTCGAACATGGGGGTCAGGAAGCACATCAGGGTGTGAGTTTGTGACTGTGGGGACTGTTGAATTTGGGGGTGTCCTCAGGGACGCACGTGGGTTTTTTCCATTCTGAGGGTTCTGCGCAGCTTCAGAAGGTACAGTTTCCTCCTGGGTGGCAGGTGGGTTCCTGGGGTGTGGCCCAGAGGTCCCCAATCTGGAGGGACAGTGCCAGTGTGGCTTTAGACCTGTGGAGGGTTTGGGAGCTGCCTTAGGAGTCTGTGGAAGGCCCGGCAGTGCCAGTTCACGCCACCGGAGGGAGCGGTGAGCCGTGGTGCCAGAGACCCTGGAAGACATGGCAATGTTGCTTGCCACCACTGGAGGCAGTGGCGAGCTGCCATGGGAAACACACTGGAAGAGGAGTCTGTGCAGCCTGCTGGCTCTGAGGGCAGTGGGGAGGTGCTGGGTGAGAGACCCTGAAACGTGAGACACTACAGCTTGTTTCTACAGGACGGAGTGGTGAGCTGTATAGTCTCTGATTCCCCAGGTTCAAGAGTGGTCATAAGAAACCCTGGAGCCAAGCCCCCACCCAGCACTGTGGCCCGTTTCCCCAGGTTCGCTGGCAATCTGCTGTCAGGATGGTTCCACAGGTTCCGCCCAGTTGGGCTCTGGAGCCGGGGGAAAACAAACCCCACTCATGGTGCATTTGGAACCGAGGAGTTGAGTGTTTGGAAGAGCATGTTTCTTTCTCCACAAAGGACAAGGGCATTGGTCGGCTTTAGAAGGAAGTGAATGACCACTTAAGAAACAAGCATGTGTCTCTCCTTCTCCCAGGAATCGGAGCAGGTGTGCAGGCGTTAGGTGGGAGGCGCCTGCTTATCCGCACCTGACAACCCTTCTTCACTCTGGCTCCACGAGACCTGAAGTTTGGAAATCGGCGTCTGAGTCAGTCATGCAGCTCGTCCCGGGAAGTCAGTGTTCAGAGAAAAGAGCAGGCCCATGGGGGCACATCCATGCCAGGATGGGAGGTAAAACTTCTCTTTCATCCCAAACCTCCTGGGCTTATGTCTTGTCTCCAGTGGAGCTCAGAATTGGCACATATCTAGTGTGGGCGCCAGAGTTCCTGAGAGTCTCTGCAGGGAGCACCTGGCAAGGATCTCATTTTCTCTGCTTCTTTCTGGCTTACAAAGGTATTTGGAACATCTTTTTCCTAGGCAATCCCTTGGATTCGAAAGGGAAGATGAGATTGACTTGGTGTGTGTTTTGAACATAGAAAGGATTCCTTCATCTAAGTGTTTATTCCACTGGGCCTAGGCCGTGGTGGAATGGCCGGCATCTAGAGTGAGGTGGCTGTTTGTGGTCAGATGGTGACTTGGAGGATGGCTTCTCCTTTGTCCAAGGTGATGGATCCTAATGGATTCGTCTTTGCATCCAAAGAGTTCCAATGAGGGCAGAGGGAAAATTCAAAATGATTCCAAGGAGCCTTGGGACAATATAAAAGGGATGCTTGTCCTCCTAGGTTCACTCAAACGGCTATATATGGTTGGAAATGCTCTAATTTCTCTGCAGTTTCATGGGTGGTGACGTCAGAAGGAGAGTCTTTGGGATTTCCCTGGATAAATGCATTCCGGTGGCTTCAAGGGACTTGGCGTCAGGAACCCTGTGGTGAATGTTTGTGGCTGCTTGCCTGAAGCTCGGTGAGTCAGGTGATCCCACAGGTTTTACATTTCCTCCTTAGGAAATTGCTGGCAGGGAATGTTCTGCTTAAAGTGGAACCCTCGGGGGCCCCTGGGTGGCTCAGTGGGTTAAGCCACTGCCTTTGGCTCAGGTCATGATCCCAGGGTCCTGGGATCGAGCCCCGCATTGGGCTTTCTGCTCAGCGGGGAGCCTGTATCGCCTTCTCTCTGTCTGCCTCTCTGCCTACTTGTAATCTCTGTCTGTCAAATAACTAACTAAAATCTTAAAACAAAACAAAACAAAACAAAATGAAACGGAGCCCTTCCTATATTGTTGGTGGGCATGCGGGTTGTTGCAGCCAATCTAAAAAAGAATATGGTGTGCCCTCCAAAAGCTAAGAACTGAACATAAGAACTGAACATTTATAAGTGATTTTATATATAGACATATTTAGATTTAGCTAAGTAAAATCAGTAAGAAAAGACCAATAGCCTATAACTTGACTTCTATGGAATTTCAGAAAGAAAACAGATGAACATAGTGAGGGGAGGAAGGCCAATGAAGAAACAGACTCAAACTTAGAGCACAAACTGAGGGTTGCTAGAGGGCAGGGGTGTGGGGGGAAGGGTGAAATGGGAGACAGCTATTAGGGAGAGTCCTTGCTGTGATGAGCTCGGCGTGTTCTATGCAGGTGAGGAATCACAAAATCCTACCCCTGAAGGAGATGAATGAACACTGCATGGAAACGAATTGGAATTGAAGCCAACGAAGAAAAGAAGAAGACCATGTTCTACTGCATGAAGACTGAGGTAAAACTGGAGTGACCTTCGTTCTCCTGTTCTGTAGATGATCATTTTGAAACACTCTGTGGAAGGATACACTAGTTTCCCTATTGCATACGGAGCCCTCAGAAAGCTGCCATGAAAGATTTAGATCTCAGAGCACGTCCATGTACCACTGATATGTTACTTCCAGTCTGCCCAGGTACAAAGGTAAGTGGAGAGACATAGGGCAGAAGAGGAAAGGAGGTATTAAGCGTTCAGGAGGTAGCCTTCCCCTTTCTCATGAATGCCTGGGCCAGTGCAAATTGAGAAGAAGGAGTGGGGATACTAGAGCTTTGCCGCAGACTGGGGAGTTTAGGTCTGCCTAGAGCTGGCAGGGGTCCTTGAGGAGAGCTGAGCTAGTGGCGTGGCAGGCCCAAACTGCTGGTGCTGAGATGAGTTCCCCAAGGAGTTGAGTTGAAGATGGGGGTCTAGTGGCACATCAGGCTCTGGGTTTGAGGCCAGGGGACTGCAGAATGTGGGGGAGTCCTCATGGGGGCATGCAGGTTTCTCGGGCTCTGAGGGTTCTGCACAGCTCCAAAGGGACTAGTTTCCTGCTGAGTGGCAGGTGGACTCCTACAGTGCGGCTCCAAGGTTACCAATCTAGAGCGATTGTGGGACAGGTCCCTGGGGAAGGAAGCCTGAAAATGCAACATAGGGTTATGGGAATGGCGTTGGCGCATGGCAGGCCTGATCTGCCAACGCTGAGGTGGGATACCTCGGGACTGAGTTGAGGGAATGTGTCCTGCAATGCAGAAGAGTCAGGGTTTCTGTCCAGAGGGATGGCTGATGGTGGGGGTGGCTTTAGAGGGGCATGCTGTTTTCTCCCTCTCTGAGGGAACTGTGGAGCTCCCAATGGTATGGCTTCCCCCTGCATGGCGGTCAGGTTTCTGGTTTGTAACAAAGGGGTCCTGAATCTGGGGAGTTTGGGGGCCAGGCCTCTTGGAATGGAAGCCTGAAATCAGAAACTAGAGTTATGGTAAGGGCCTAGGGCCATGACGTGCTCAATCTGCTGGTGCTGAGTTGGGCTCCCTGGTTGGCTGACTTCAGGGTGGGTATCGGGTGGCACGTCAGACTCCGAGTTTGTGTCTAGGGATGCCACAGAAGCTGGGGGTGTCCTCAGGGTTGCATGCAGGTTTCTCCCACCCTGAGGGTTCTGCAGAGCTCCAAATGGCATGGTTTCCCCCCGTGTGGTGGATGCAGTCCAGGGGTGTCACGGAGGCATCCTTAATCTATATCAGCATGAGTCTCAGAGGTGCCCAACCTGGTGGGCTTGGGGGAAAGGCCTCTGGGCTTGAAAGCTTGTACACCCCACCTAGGGTTAGTGTTAGGGCCTAAGGGCATGGCAGGCCCGACGTGCTGGTGCAGATGTGGGCTCCCCTAAGGGCCAAGTTGAGGGCATAGATCTGGCGTCGCAGCAGAATCCGGTTTTATGGCCATGGGGGTGACTCGTGGTGGGGGTGTCATTAGGGGTGCTTGCAGGTTTCTCCCTGTCTGAGGTTTCGGCGCAGCTCCAAACTACAAGGATTCCTCCGGTGTGGCAGGTGGCGTCCTGTGGTGTCACTCAGGAGCCCTTCATCTGGGGGATGTGGGGGCCAGACCCCCTGGGATAGAAGCCTGAAAACCTAAACAGGGGTTATGGTAAGGGCGTAGGGGCATGGCGGCCCGATCTGCTGATGTTGAGGTGGGGTCCCCTCAGGGTTGAGTTGAGGGCATGCGTCCGGCAGCTCAGCAGAATCCGGTTTTATGGCCAGGGGGGCCGCTGATGGTGGGAGTGCCTTTAGAGGGGCAGGTTTCTCCCCCCCTGAGGGTTCAGCACAACTCCAAATGGCACAGGTTCCTACTGTGTGGCGATCGGAGTCCTGGCGTGCATGTCATGGTTCCTTAATCCGGGGGCCTTTGTTGCCAGGACCCTCAGAATGGAAGCCTGAAAATCCAAACTAGGGTTGGGGTTAGGGCCTAAAGGCATGGCAGGCCCGATCTGCCAGTGCTGAGACGGGATCCCCTATGGGCTGTGTTGAGGGTATGCATTTGGTGGCAGGATGGAATCCAGCTCTGTGGCCAGAGGGGCTGCCGATGGTTGGGGTGGCTTTAGGGTGGCATGCGGGTTTCTCCCCCTCTGAGGGTTCATTGCAGCTCCAAACCACAAGGTTTCCACTCGTGCGACAGGTTGTGTCCTGTGGTGTTGCTCAGAAGTCCTAATCCGGAGGGCGTGGGGGCCGGGCCTCTTGGGATGGAAGCCTGAAAATCCAAACTAGGGTTAGGATTAAGGCCTAGGGACATGGCAGGCCCGATCTGTTGGAATTGAGGTGGTCTCCCGGTTTGGCTGACTGGAGGGCAGGAATCAGGCAGGAGTTGGGGTTTGGGTTTGTGTCTGGGGGGTGGCAAAGCGGGTGGTGTTGTCCTGGGGGGCCATGCAGGTTTCTCCTGCTCTGAGGTTCCTGCACAGTTCCAAATGGCACCATTTTTCCCTAGGAGGCCGGCAGAGTGCTGGCGGGAGTCTCAGGCATCCCCAGTCTGATGGACTTGGGGTACAGGCCTCTGGGCACGGAAGGCTGTACACCCCACCTAGGGTTATTGTTAGGGTGTAGGGTCATGGCAGGCCCAATCCGCCGGTGCTGAGATGGGCTCCCCTCAGGGCTGAATTGAGGACATGTGTCCAGTAGCTTGGCAGAAACCGGCTTCATGGCCTGGGGTGCTGCCAATCGTGGGGGTAGCTTTACGGGGGCTTGAAGGTTTCTCCCCCTCTGAGGGTTCAGCAGCTCCATACTGCAAGGTTTCGTCACGCGTGGAGGTTGGATTTCTGCAATTTCGCTCAGGGGTCTTTAATCCAGGGGGCTTGGAGGCTAGGCCTCTTGGGATGGAAGCCTGAAAACCCCAACTAGGGTTAGGGGCTTTGGGAAAGACAGACCAGATCTGCCAGTGCTGAGGCGGGCTCCCCGGCAGGCTGAGTTGAGGGCAGGTGATAGGTGGCTCATGTGAATCTGGGTTTGTGTTCAGGTGGGGCTCGGATGCTGGGGCTTGCCTTGGAGAGCATGAAGTTATCTCCTGCTCTGAGATCTGAGTAGTTTCAAAGGGCACCATAACACCACAGGCAGTCGGCAGACTGCCACAGTGAGTCAGAGGCATCCCCAATCTGGCGGGTTTGGGGGCTAGGCCTCTGGGTACGGAAGCCTGTACACACAACCTAGTGTTAGGGTTAGGACTAGGGGCGTGGCAGCTCCGATATGCTGGTGTTGAGGCGGGCTCCCTCAGGGCGGAGTGGAGGACATGCACCTGGCATTGTGGCAGAATCCAGCAGTATGTCCGGGGAGCTGCCGATGGTGAGCGTGTGTTTAGGTGCTCACGCACCGTTCTTTCCAGAGGGCAGGCAGAGTTTCGTGGTGTGGCTTTGGAATCCCAAGTCTGGAGGGTTAGGGTTAGGGCGAGGGCGAGGGTTAGGGTGAGGGTTAGGGTTTAGGGATTAGGGTTAGGATTATGGTTAGGGTTATTATTATTCTTAGGGTTAGGCTTAGGGTCAGGGTTATGTCTTAGGGACAAGGCAGGTCGGATCTGCCAGCACAGATATCGGCTCAGCCAAGGCCTGAGGTGAGGGCGAGAATCAGGAGGCTCCTCAGGCCCTGGGTTTGTGGCCTCGAGGGGCAAAGATGGCTGGAATGCCTCCAGGGGAGCATCCCGGTTTGCACTGCTTTGAGGGTGTTAGAGAGCACCAAATAAACGGTCTCCTCCTGGCTGAGATGCTTTTTCCAGCCATCAGTCTGATGCTCCCATTCTTGGGAGGGATTGGGTGTCAGGCTTTTGGGGTCCAGAGCCTGAACACCCAACCTAGGGTTAGGGTTTGGTCCTGGGAGCATGGCTGGCCTGATGTGCCAGTGTTCACCCAAGCTCACCGGAGGTCTTAGTTGAGGAGATTGCCCTGGCGGCCCGTCAGGCTCTGGGATTTAGGCGTGGGGGCCCTCGGAAGGTTTGGGTGGCTTTAGGGAGCATGGAGGTTTCTCCGGCCAGGACGGTTCTGCACAGAGCCATGGGCTCCAATTTCCTCGTGGGTAGCAGCCAGAGTCCTGCCTTGGGAACACTGGGTCCCCAGTCTGGAGGGCTAGGGTGCCAGGCCTCTGGGGACGGAATCCTGAACCCCCAAACTAGGGTTAGGGCTAGGTCATAGGGGCGTGGCAGCCTCGATCTGCTGGACCTGCGGTGACCCACCCCGATGCCTGATTTGAGGGCGCATGCCTAAAGGACCATGAATCTCCCGGTTCCTGTTCCTTAGGGGCGCGGAAGTGGTGGTGCCCTCAGAGAGGCATGCAGGCTTCTCCCGGTCTGCGGGTTCAGCACATTTCTAAACGGCAGGATTTCCTCCTGGGATCAGCTGAAATTATGGGGTACAGCTCAAGGTTTCCCCATCTGGGGGATTTGGGGACCAGGCGTCAGTGGACGGACGCCTGAACACACAACCTGGGCTAAGGTTACAATTAGGTTTAGGGTTAGGCTTAGGGTTAGGGTTATGTCTTTGGAGCAATTCAGGTCAGATCTGCCAGCACAGATATGGGCTCACCCAAGGTCTGAGTTGATGGCGGGACTTAGGAGGCCCCTCAAGTCCTGGGTTTTTGGCCTGGAGGCTCCAAGATGGCAGGAATGGCCTCAGGGGAGCATGCCGGTTTCTAGGGTTCTGAGGGTGTTAGAGAGCACCAAATGAAACAGTCTCCTCTGGGCTGAGAGGCAGCGTCCGGCAGTCAGTCGGTTGCTCCCATCCATGGGAAGGATTGGGTGTCAGGCCCTGGGGTCCAGAGCCTGAACACCCAACCTAGGGGTAGGGTTTTGTCCTGGGAGAATGGCAGGCCTGATGTGCCAGTGCGGACTCAGCCTCTCCGGAGTGCTGAGCTGAGGGCATTGCTCTGGCGGCCCGTCAGGCTCCGGGATTGTGGTGTTGGGGTCCTTGGAAGGTGTGGGTGGCCTTAGGGGACATGGAAGTTTCTCCGGCCAGGAGGCTTCTGCACAGGGCCATGGGGTCCGGGTTCCTCATGGGTGACAGCCAGCGTCCTGCATTGGGAATACGGGGTCCCCAATCTGGAGCGCTAGAGAGCCGGGCCTCTGGGGACGGAAGCCTGAACACCCATCCTAGGGTTAGGGTTAGGTCGTAGGGGGACGGCAGCCCCGATCTGCCGGCGCTGTGGTGACCCACCCCGATGCCTGAGTTGAGGGCGCGTGCCTAAAAGACTATGAGACTCCCGGTTCCTGGTCCTCTGGGGCGCCAGAAGTGGGGGTTTCCTCAGGGAGACATGCTGGTTTCTCCCGCCCTGCGGGATCAGCACATGTCTAAACGGCAGGGTTTCCTCCTGGCATCAGGTGCGATGATGGGGTACAGCTCAGAGGTCCCCCATATCTGGGTTTGGGGACCAGGCGTCAGAGGACGGATGGCGGAACACACAACCTGGGCTAGGGTTAGAATTAGGGTTAGGGTTAGGATTAGGTTAGGGTTATGTCCTAGGGACAAGGCAGGTCGGATCTGCCAGCACAGATATCGGCTCATCCAAAGGCTGAGTTGAGGACGGGACTCAGGACGCTCCTCAGGCTTTGGGTTTTGGGCCTGGAGGGGCAAAGATGGCGGGAATGACTTCAGGGGAGCCCACCGGTTTGTTCTGCTTCGAGGGTGTTAGAGAGCACCAAATGAAACCGTCTCCTCCTGAGACTCTGAGGCCGGCCATTATTCTGATGCTTCCATCCATGGGAGGGATTGGGTGTCAGGCCTCTGGAGTCCAGAGCCTGTGCACCCAACCTAGGTTTAGGGTTTGGTCCTGGGAGAATGGTAGGCGTGATGTGCCAGTGCAGACTCGGGCTCTTCATAGAGCTGAGTTGAAGCAATTGCTCTGGTGGCCCGTCAGGCTCAGAGATTGTGGTGTGTGGGTCTTCGGAAGGTGTGGGTTGCTTTAGGGGGCATGGAAGTTTCTCCGGCCAGGAGGTTTCTGCACAGGGCCATAGGGTCCAGTTTCCTCGGGGGTGGAAGCTAGATTCCTGCATTGGGTATTCGGGGTCCCCAGTCTGGAGTTCTAGGGAACTAGGCCTCTGGTGACGGAAGCCTGAACACCGAACTGAGGGTTAGGGTGAGGTCGTAGAGGCATGGAAGCCCTGATCTGCCTCCGCTCTGGCGACACACCCCGATGCCTGAGTTGAGGGCGTGTGTCTGCAGGACCGTGAGACTCCTGGTTTTTGGGCCTTCTGGGCGCCAGATGTGGGGGTGGCCTCAAGGAGGCACGCAAGTTTCTTCCATTCTACGGGTTCAGCACATGTCTAAACTGCAGGGTTTCCTCCTGGGATCAGGTGCAATGATGAGGTGTAGCTCAGGGGTCCCTCATCTGAGGGTTTTGGGGACCAGGTGTCAGAGGACAGATGCCAGAACACACAACCTGGGTTTGGGTTAGTAGCAGGGTTAGGGTTAGGCTTTGGGTTAGGGTTATGTCTTAGGGACAAGGCAGGAAGGATATGCAGCACAGATATCAGCTCACCCAAGGGCTGAGTTAAGGGCAGGACTCAGGAGGCTCCTCAGGTCCTGGGCTTTTGGCCTGGAGGGGCAAGGATGGCGGGAATGACCTCAGGGGAGCAGGCCGGTTTCTAGGGCTCTGAGGGTGTTAGACAGCACCAAATAAAACGGCCTCCTCCAGAGTGAGAGGCTAAGTCCGGGCATCAGTCTGATGCTCCCATTCATGGGAGGGAGTGGGTGTCAGGCCTCAGGGGTCCAGAGCCTGAACACACAACCTAGGGTTAGGGTTTGGTTTGAGAGAATGGCAGGCCTGATGTGTCAGTGCGGACTCAGGCTCTCCAGAGGGCTGAGCCTAGGGCGTTGCTGTGGCGGCCTGTCAGGCTCCAGGATTTTGGTGTGGGTTTCCACGGAAGTTGTGGATGGTTTTAGGGTTCTTGGAGGTTTCCTCGGCCAGGAGGTTTCTGCACAGGGCCATGGGGTTCAGGTTCCTTATGGGTGGCAGCCAGCATCCAACGTTGGGAATATGGGGTCCCCAGTCTTGAGGGCTAGAGAGCCAAGCCTCTGGGGACGGAAGGCTGAACACCCAACCTAGGTTTAGGGTTAGGTCGTAGAGGCATGGCAGCCCCGAACTGCGGGCGCTGTAGTGACCCACCCCGATGCGTGAGTTGAAGGCGTGTGTCTGCAGGATCGTGAGTCTCCTGGTTCCTGGACCGTGGGGCCTCGGAACTGGGGGTGGCCTCAAGGAGGCATGCAGATTGCTCCAGCCCTGTAGGTTCAGCATCATTTCTAAACAGAAGGGTTTCCAGCTGGGATCAGGTGAAATGTGGGCTGTAGCTCAGTGTTTCCCCACATGGGTGCCATCCCAGGGCCAGGCAAAACTCCATCTGACAGTGCCAGTAAGAGGACACCTGCAGGGTGTGTAGCAGGTTCTTCCGTTCCTCCTCTGTTCCACCAACTTTGCCAGCGGCTGGGGAGCCCGGGGCTGGGGCCGGCCTCTGCGGGAAAACGAAGGTTTCTCGGGCTCCGAGTCTCGGACGCGACTCCCAAGGGCACCGTTGGTACCGGAGCGGTCGGGGGCCCCGGGGCGCAGGAACCGGGGTTCCCCAGGGGTAGGCCCCGGGGGAAAGGACCCCGGACACGAAAGCCTGAGGAAGCAGGCGAGGGTGGGAGCCCGGGCCTCGGGCCAGCCCAGCCCCCACAGCCAGCGCCAGGGAGGGGAGCCCAGGAGGCTGAAGAGCAGGAGGCATCGGCATCACCCGCGGAGGACTCGCACAGCGCTTTCCGGCGGAGTTCGGACGCTACCCAGCGGGATCCTAAGCCAG
>JAHRIG010004942.1:182-12779 GCA_020311275.1 Eira barbara
GATGGCTGCATAGTATTCCATTGTGTATATATACCACATCTTCTTTATCCATTCATCTGCTGATGGACATCTAGGCTCTCTCCACAGTTTGGCTATTGTGGACACTGCTGCTATAAACATTCGGGTGCACGTGCCCCTTTGGAGCACCACGTTTGTATCTTCAGAATATATACCCAGTAGTGCAATTGCTGGGTCATAGGGTAGCTCTATTTTCAGTTTTTTGAGGAACCTCCACACTGTTTTCCAGAGTGGTTGCACCAGCTTGCATTCCCAACAACAGTGTAGGAGGGTTCCCATCTCTCTGCATCCTCGCCAGCATCTGTCATTTCTTGACTTGTTCATTTTAGCCATTCTGACAGGTGTGAGGTGGTATCTCATTGTGGTTTTGATCTGTATTTCCCTGATGCCGAGTGATGTGGAGCACTTTTTCATGTGTCTGTTGGCCATCTGGATGTCTTCTTTGCAGAAATATCTGTGCATGTCCTGTGCCCATTTCTTGACTGGGTTATTTGTTCTTTGGGTATTGAGTTTGATAAGCTCTTTATAGATTTTGGATACTAGCCCTTTATCTGATATGTCATTTGCAAATATCTTCTCCCATTCTGTCAGTTGTCTTTTGGTTTTGTTAACTGTTTCCTTTGCTGTGCAAAAGCTTTTGATCTTGATGAAATCCCAATAGTTCATTTTTGCCCTTGCTTCTGTTGCCTTTGGCGATGTTCGTAGGAAGAAGTTGCTGCGGTTGAGGTCAAAGAGGTTGCTGCCTGCATTCTACTCAAGGATTTTGAGGGATTCCTTTCTCACATTGAGGTCCATCATTCATTTGGAGTCTATTGTCATGTGTGGTGTAAGGAAATGGTCCAATTTCATTTTTCTGCATGTGGCTGTCCAATTTTCGCAGCACCATTTGTTGAAAAGGCTGTCTTTTTTCCATAGGACATTCCTTCCTGCTTTGTCGAAGATTAGTTGACCATAGAGTTGAGGGTCTATTTCTGGGCTCTCTATTCTGTTCCATTGATCTATATGTCTGTTTTTGTGCCAGTACCATACTGTCTTGATGATGACAGCTTTGTAATAGAGTCTGGAATTGTGATGCCACCGACTTTGGCTTTCTTTTTCAGTATTCCTTTGGCTTTGGAGGTCTTTTCTGGTTCCATATAAATTTCAGGATTATTTGTTCTATTTCTTTAAAAAAATGGATGGGATTTTGATAGGGATTGCATTAAATGTGTAGATTGCTTTAGGTAGAATAGACATTTTCACAATATTTGTTCTTCCAATCCATGAGCATGGAATGTTTTTCCATTTCTTTGTGTCTTCCTCAATTTCTTTCATGAGTACTTTATAGTTTTCTGAGTATAGATTCTTTGCCTGTTTGGTTGGGTTTATTGCTAGGTATCTTATGGTTTTGGGTGCAATTATAAAAGGGATTGATTCCTTAATTCCTCTTTCTTCTGTCTTGTTGTTGGTGTAAAGAAATGCAACTGATTTCAGTGCATTGAATTTATATCCTGGCACTTTACTGAATTCCTGTACAAGTTCTAGCAGTTTTGGAGTGGAGTCCTTTGGGTTTTCCACATATAGTATCGTAACATCTGCAAAGAGTGATAGTTTGACTTCTTCTTTGCCAATTTGGATGCCTTTAATTTCTTTTTGTTGTCTGATTGCTGAGGCTAGGACTTCTAGTACTATGTTGAACAGCAGTGGCGATAACGGACATCCCTGCCGTGTTCCTGACCTTAACGGAAAAGCTTTCAGTTTTTCTCCATTGAGAATGATATTTGCGGTGGGTTTTTCATAGATGGCTTTGATAATATTGAGGTATGTGCCTTCTATCCCTACACTTTGACGAGTTTTAATCAGGAAGGGATGCCGCACTTTGTCAAATGCTTTTTCAGCATCTATTGAGAGTATCATATGGCTCTTATTCTTTCTTTTATTAATATATTGTATCACATTGATGGATTTGTGGATGTTGAACCAACCTTGCAGCGCTGGAAAAAATCCCACTAGGTCGTGGTGAATAATCCTTTTAATGTACTGTTGGATCCCATTGTTCAGTATTTTGGTGAGAATTTTCACATCTGTGTTCATCAAGGATATGGGTCTGTAATTCTCTTTTTTGGTGGGATCCTTGTCTGGTCTTGGTATCAAGGTGATGCTGGCCTCATAAAATGAGTTTGGAAGTTTCCTTCCATTTCTATTTTTTGGAACCGTTTCAGGAGAATAGGAATTAATTCTTCTTTAAATGTTTGGTACAATTCCCCTGGGAAGCCGTCTGGTCCTGGACTTTTGTTTGTTTGGAGATTTTTGATGACTGTTTCAATCTCCTTACTGGTTATGGGTCTGTTCAGGTTTTCTATTTCTTCCTGGTTCAGTTGTGGTAGTTTATATGTCTCTAGAAATGTATCCATTTCTTCCAGGTTGTCAAATTCGTTGGCATAGAGTTTCTCGTAGTATGTTCTTATAATTGTTTCTATAAGAATTACAATAAGAATTACAATAAGAATTCTTTGGTGTTGGTTGTGATCTCTCCTCTTTCATTCATGATTTTATTCATTTGCATTCTTTCTCTTTTCTTTTTGATAAGTCTGGCCGGGAGTTTGTCAATCTTATTAATTCTTTCAAAGAACCAGCTCCTAGTTTCGTTGATTTGTTCTATTGTTTGTTTGTTTTTTTTACTTTCTATTTCATTGATTTCTGCTCTGATCTTTATGATTTCTCTTCTCCTGCTGGGTTTAGGCTGTCTATGTTGTTCTTTCTCCAGCTCCTTTAGGTGTACGGTTAGTTTGTGTATTTGAGACCTTTCTTGTTTTTTGAGAAAGGCTTGCACCGCTATGTATTTTCCTCTCAGGACTGCCTTTGTTGTGTCCCACAGATTTTGAACCATTGTGTTCTCATTATCATTTGTTTCCATGAATTTTTTCAATTCTTCTTTAATTCCTGGTTGACCCATTCATTTTTTAGAAGGATGTTGTTTAGTCTCCATGTATTTGCGTTCTTTCCAAATTTCCTCTTGTGATTGAGTTCTAGTTTCAGAGCATTGTGGTCTGAAAATATGCAGGGAATGATCTCAATCTTTTGATACCAGTTGAGACCTGATTTATGACCCAGGATGTGGTCTATTCTGGAGAACGTTCCATGTGCACTAGAGAAGAATGTATATTCTGTTGCTTTGGGATGGAATGTTCTGAATATATCTGTGATGTCCATCTGGTCCAGTGTGTCATTTAAGGCCTTTATTTCCTTGTTGATCTTTTGCTTAGATGATCTGTCCAATTCAGTGAGGGGAGAGTTAAAGTCCCCTGCTATTATTGTATTACTGTCGATGTATTTCTTTGATTTTGTTATTAATTGGTTTATATAGTTGGCTGCTCCCATGTTAGGGGCATAGATATTTAAGAATGTTAGGTCTTCTTGTTGGACAGACCCTTTGAGTAGGATATAGTGTCCTTCCTCATCTCTTATTATAGCCTTTGGCTTAAAATCTAATTGATCTGATATAAGGATTGCCACCCCAGCTTTCTTCTGATGTCCATTAGCATGGTACATTGTTTTTCACCCCCTCACTTTAAATCTGGAGGTGTCTTAGGATCTAAAATGAGTTTCTTGTAGGCAGAATATTGATGGGTTTTGTTTTTTTATCCATTCTGATACCCTGTGTCTTTTGATTGGGGCATTTAGCCCATTTACTTTCAGAGTAACTATTGAGAGATAGGAATTTAGTGATATTGTATTGCCTGTAAGGTGACTGTTACTGTATATTGTCTCTGTTTCTTTTTGATCTACTACTTTTAGGGTATCTCTTTGCTTAGAGGACCCCTTTCAATATTTCCTGTAGATCTGGGTGTTTGCAAATTCTTTCAGCTTTTGTTTGTCCTGGAAGCTCTTTTTCTCTCCTTCTATTTTCAATGATAGCCTAGCCGGATATAGTATTCTCGGCTGCATGTTTTTCTCGTTCAGTGCTCTGAATATATCATGCCAGTTCTTTCTGTCCTGCCAGGTCTCTGTGGATAGGTCTGCTGCCAATCTAATGTTTTTACCCTTGTATGTTACAGACTTCTTTTCCTGGGCTGCTTTCAGGATTTTCTCTTTGTCGCTAAGACTTGTAAATTTTACTATCAGGTGACGAGGTGTGGACCTATGTTTATTGATTTTGAGGGGCATTCCTAGCATCTCCTGGATTTTGATGTTTGTTCCCTTTGCCATAGTAGGGAAATTCTCTCCAATAATTGTCTCCAATATACCTTCTGCTCCCCTCTCTCTTTCTTCTTCTTCTGGAATCCCAATTATTCTAATGGTGTGTCGTCTTATGGTGTCGCTTATCTCTCGAATTCTCTCCTCGTGGTCCAGTATTTGTTTGTCTCTCTTTTGCTCAGCTTCTTTATTCTCTGTCATTTGGTCTTCTATGTCACTAATTCTTTCTTCTGCCTCATTTATCCTAGCAGTGAGAGCTTCCATTTTTGATTGCACCTCATTAATAGCTTTTTTGATTTCAACTTGGTTAGATTTTAGTTCTTTTATTTCTCCAGAAAGGGATTTTATCTCTCCGGCGAGGGTTTCTCTAATATCTTCTATGCCTTTTTTGAGCCCGGCTAGAACCTTGAGAATCGTCATTCTGAACTCTAGATCTGTCATATTACCAATGTCCGTATTGATTAGGTCCCCAGCCTTCAGTACTCTCTCTTGTTCTTTTTTTCTTGTGGTGAGTTTTTCTGCCTTGTCATTTTGTCCAGATAAGATTTGCTTTCTCCTCCTCTCGAATTCTGCTGTTCTTGGTGAGTGAAGTTGGTCTTGGCTAGTTTTCTTTTTGATCTTCTGTGGGAGGGGCCTGTTGTAGTGATTCTCAAGTGTCTTTGCCGCAGGCGGAATTGCACCGCCCTTGCCAAGGGCCGGGCTAAGTAATCCGCTCGGGTTTGCTTTCGGGAGCTTTTGTTCCCTGGGCACTTTCCATAGAGTTCCAGAGGACAGGACTGAAGATGGCGGCCTCCCAGTCTCCAGGCCAGAGGAGCCGAGAGCTTGGGGTCCTGCTCCTCAGTGCGCCCTCAGAGAAAAGCGCCCAACCGCCCCACCTCTCTGGCCTGTGGTTGCACTGTGAGGAATGCAGTCAATTGCTGGCACTTGGAGAAAAGCACCTGGTCGCTTCCGTCTCCGTGGCCTCTGGCCGTGCTCCGAGCCCACCCATCCCGCAACCAGCACAAGGTAACCCTGGGCTGAGAGCTCACTCCTCGGCTTTGTCGCTGTAGCTGGCTTCCCCCCTCTAATACCTGTGAGCACTGCAGCACTCAGACACCCCCGGTCCTTTTGTGTCCCCGCCAGTCCTGGGGTTATACTGACCCCACCTGGGCTTCCCCCCGGTTTAGCCTCTGGAGCGATGTCCCTCCGTGGGGACATCGTGGAGCAGACTTTTAAAAGTCCCCGGGAAGCTCTATTTTTAATTTCTGAAGGAATCTCCACTCTTCTCCAACGTGGATGCACCAACTTGCATTCCCACCAACAGTGGAAGAGGGTTCCCCTTTCTCCACATCCTCTCCAACACACATTGTTTATTGACTTGTTAATTTTGGACATTCTAACTGGTGTAAGGTCGGATCTCAATGTGGTTTTTTTTAATTTCTTTTTAATTTTTCTATTGTAGACAATTTCAAACATATGAAAGTAGAGAGAAAATTATAGCAACCCCATGTAGCAATCATACAGCTTCAGTATCTGTATTTGCCAACTCTGTTTCAATGACCTGTACCTCCTTCTTTTTCTCAAAATTTTAGAGCACATTCAGAAGTGTACATTGTGTAATACATATTCCACATATAAATATTCTCTGTGCTCTATGACTGGTAAAGACATTTTGAATTAACTTTTATTTTTAATACCAATACAGCTAACACACAGTGTATTATTAGTTTCAGGTGTACGATATAGTGATTCATCACTTCCATAGATCATCCTGTGCTCATCATGAGCAAATACACTTCTTTTTTTTTAAATTTTTTATTTATTTTCAGCGTAACAGTATTCATTGTTTTTTAACCACACCCAGTGCTCCATGCAATCTGTGATTTTAACCTCCCTGAAGGCTATTGATGATGAACATTTTTTCCTGTGTCTGATAGCCATTTGTATGTCTTCATGGGAGAAGTGTCTGTTAATGTCTTTGGCCCATTTTTTGAATGATTATCTGTTTTGTGTATGTTGAGTTTGAGGAATTCTTTATAGATCCTGGAATCAGCTTTTTGTATGTAGTATCATTTGCGAATATCTTCTCCCATTCTGTGGGTTGCCTCATTGTTTTGTTGACTGTTTTCTTTGCTGTGCAGAAGCTTTTGATCTTGATGAAGTTTCCAAAATTCATTTTGGCCTTTGTTTCCTTTGCCTTTGGAGACATATCTTGAAAGAAGTTGCTGTGGCTGATATCGAGGAGGTTACTGCCTATGTTCTCCTCGAGGATTCTGATGGATTCCTGTCTCACGTTGAGGTCTTTTATCCATTTTGATGTTAACTTTGTGTATGGTGTAAGACAATGGTCGAGTTTCCTTCTTCTACATATAGCTCTCCAATTTTGCCAGCACCATTTATTGAAGACACTGTCTTTTTTCTACTGGATTTTTTTTCCTGCTTCGCTGATTATTTGACCATAGAGGTGAGGGTCCATATCTGGACTCTCTACTCTGTTCCACTGGTCTATGTGTCTGTTTATATGCCAGTACCATGCTGTCTTGGTGATCACAGCTTTGTTCTAAAGCTTGAGATCAGGCAACGTGGTGCCCCAGTTTTGTTTTTCTTGTTCAACATTTCCTTAGCAATTCGGGGTCTCTTCTGATTCCATACAAATTTTAGGATTCTTTGCTCCAGATTCTTGAAAAATGCTGGTGGAATTTTGATTGGAATGGCTTGAAAGGGTAGATTGCTCTAGGCAGTACAGGCATTTTAACAATGTTTATTCTTCCAATCCGTGAGCGTGTTATGGTCTTCCATCTTTTTGTGTCTTCTTCAATTACTTTCATGAGTGTTCTGTAGTTCTTCAAGTACAGACCATTTACCTATTTCATTAGGTTTATTCCCAGGTATCTTATGCTTCTTGGTACTATAGTAAATGGAATCGATTCTCTAATTTCCCTTTCTATATTTTCCTTGTCAATGTTTAAGAAAGCAACTGACTTCTGTACATTTCTTTTGTATCCTGACACATTACTGAATTGCTGTATGAGTTCTAGTAGTTTGGGGGTGGAGTCTTTTGGGTTTTCCATATAAAGTATCATGTCATCTGCGAAGAGACAGAATTTGACTTATTCATTGCCAATTTAAATATATTTTATTTCTCTTTGTTGTCTTATTCCCGTTCCTAGGACGTCTTTTATTAAGATTTTATTAATGTATTTGATAGAGAGATCAAAGTAGGCAGAGAGGCAGGCGGTTGGGGGGAGGGGAAGCAGGCTCCTTCCTGAGCAGAGAGCCTGATGTGGGACTCAATTCCAGGACCATCAGATCATGACCTGAGCCAAAGGCAGAGGCTTAACCCACTGAACCACGCAGGCGCACTACTATGCTATCTTTATATGTTTCCTTTTTTAAATTTCTTTTCATCATAACAGAATTCATTGTTTATGCACCAACCCAGTGCTCCATACAATACGTGCCCTCCATAATACCCATCACATGGTTCCCCCAACCTCCCACCCCCGCCCCTTCAAAACGCTCAGATTGTTTTCAGAGTCCATAGTCTCTCATGCTTCATTTCCCCTTCCAATTTCCCTCAACTCCCTTCTCCTCTACATCTCCCCATGTCCTCCGTGTTATTTCTTATGCTCCACAAATAAGTGAAACCATATGATAATTGACTCTCTCTGCTTCACTTATTTCACTCAGCATAATCTCTTCCATGCCTGTCCATGTTGAAACAAATGTTGGGTATTCATCTTTTCCGATGGAGGCATAATACTCCATAGAGTATATGGACCACATCTTACTTATCCATTCGTCCGTTGAAGGGCATCTTGGTTCTTTCCACAGTTTGGCGACCGTGGCCATTGCTGCTATGAACACTGGGGTACAGATGGCCCTTCTTTTCACTCCATCTGTATCTTTGGGGTAAACACCCAGGAGTGCAATTGCAGGGTCATAGGGAAGCTCTATTTTTAATTTCTTGAGGAATCTCCACAGTGTTTTCCAAAGTGGCTGCACCAGCTTGCATTCCCACCGACAGTGGAACTGAGTTCCCCTTTCTCCACATCCTCCCCAACACACATTGTTTCCTGTCTTGCTAATTTTGGCCATTCTAACTGGTGTAAGGTGGTATCTAAATGTGGGGTTTTTTTAAATTTTTTATTTCTTTTCAGCATAACAGTATTCATTGTTTTTTCACCACACCCAGTGCTCAATGCAATACGTGCCCTCCCTAACACCCACCACCCGGTTCCCCCAACCTCCCACCCCGGCCCCTTCAAAACCCTCAGGTTGCTTTTCAGAGTCCATAGTCTCTCATGGTTCACCTCCCCTTCCAATTTCCCTCAACTCCCTTCTCCTCTCCATCTTGAATCTCCCCGATGGCCAGTGACGGTGAACATTTTATCCTGTGTCTGATAGCCATTTGTATGTCTTCATTGGAGAAGTGTCTGTTCATATCTTCTGCCCATTTTTTGACATGATTAACTCTTTTGTGTGTGTTGAGTTTGAGAAGTTCTTTATAGATCCTGGATATCAGCCCTTTGTGTGTACTGACATTTGCAATTATCTTCTCCCATTCCGTGGGTTGTCTCTGTTTTTTTGGCTGTTTCCTTTGCTGTGCAGCAGCTTTTGATCTTGATGAAGTCCATAAAGCTCATTTTCACTTTTGTTTCCCTTGCCTTTGGAGACATATCTTTAAAGAAGTTGCTGTGGCTGATCGAAGAGGTTACTGTCTATGTTCTCCTCTAGGATTCTGATGGATTCCTGTCTCAAATTGAGGTATTTTATCCATTTTGAGTTTATCTTTGTGTACGGTGTAAGAGAATGGTCGAGTTTCATTCTTCTACATATCGCTATCCAATTTTCCCAGCACCATTTATTGAAGAGACTATCTTTTTTCCACTGGATATTTTTTCCTGTTTTGTCAAAGATGATTTGACCATAGAGTTGAGGGGCCATACCTCGGCTCTCTTCTCTGTTCCACTGGTATATGTGTCTGTTTTTATGCCAGTACCATGCTGTCTTGGTGATCACACCTTTGTACTAAAGCTTGAAATCAGGCACCATGATGCCCCCAGTTTTGTTTTTCTTTTTTTTTTTTTTTAATTTTATTTTTTAATTTCATTTCAGTGTAAGAGTATTCATTTTTTTTTCCCCACACCCAGTGCTCCATGCAATACGTGCCCTCCCCAATACCCACCACCTGGCTCCCCCAACCTCCCACCCCCCGCCTCTTTAAAACCCTCAGATTGTTTTTCGGTGTCCATAGTCTCTCATGGTTCTCCTCCCCTTCCAATTTCCCTCAACTCCCTTCTCCTCTCCATCCCTTATTTTTAAATGGAGATCTCATTTGTATTGCAGTGTTGATTCTAGGATTAGTATTTTTTTTCCCATTTTAATAAACATATAATGTATTTTTATCCCCAGGGGTACAGGTATGTGAATCTCCAGGTTTACACATTTCACAGCAATCATCATAGCACATACCCTCCCCAATGTCCATTTCCCCACCACTCTCTCCCGTCCCCCCTCCCCCCAGCAACCCTCAATCTGTTTTTTGAGATTGAGTCTTTTATGGTTTGTCTCCATCCCAATCCCATCTTTTCATTTTTTCTTTTCCTACCTCCCCCCAACCCCCCCGCATTGCATCTCCACTTCCTCATATCAAAGAGATCATATGATAGTTGTCTTTCTCCGATTGACTTATTTCACTAAGCATGATACCCTCTAGTTCCATCCACGTCATCGCAAATGGCAAGATTTCATGTCTTTTGATGGCTGCATAGTATTCCATTGTGTATATATACCACATCTTCTTTATCCATTCATCTGTTGATGGACATCTAGGTTCTTTCCACAGTTTGGCTATTGTGGACATTGCTGCTATAAACATTCGGGTGCACGTGCCCCTTCGGAGCACCACGTTTGTATCTTTAGGATATATACCCAGTAGTGCAATTGCTGGGTCATAGGGTAGCTCTATTTTCAGTTTTTTGAGGAACCTCCACACTGTTTTCCAGAGTGGTTGCACCAGCTTGCATTCCCACCAGCAGTGTAGGAGGGTTCCCCTCTCTCCGCATCCTCGCCAGCATCTGTCATTTCTTGACTTGTTAATTTTAGCCATTCTGACTGGTGTGAGGTGGTATCTCGTTGTGGTTTTGATTTGTATTTCCCTGATGCCGAGTGATGTGGAGCATTTTTTCATATATCTGTTGGCCATCTGGATGTCTTCTTTGCAGAAATGTCTGTTCATGTCCTCTGCCCATTTCTTGACTGGATTATTTGTTCTTTGGGTATTGAGTTTGATAAGCTCTTTATAGATTTTGGATACTAGCCCTTTATCTGATATGTCGTTTGCAAATATCTTCTCCCATTCTGTCAGTTGTCTTTTGGCTTTGTTAACTGTTTCCTTTGCTGTGCAAAAGCTTTTGATCTTGATGAAATCCCAATAGTTCATTTTTGCCCTTGCTTCTGTTCCCTTTGGCGATGTTCCTAGGAAGAAGTTGCTGCGGTTGAGGTCAAAGAGGTTGCTGCCTGCATTCTCCTCAAGGATTTTGAGGGACTCCTTTCTCACATTGAGGTCCTTCATCCATTTTGAGTCTATTTTCGTGTGTGGTGTAAGGAAATAGTCCAATTTCATTTTTGTTCATGTGGCTGTCCAATTTTCCCAACACCATTTGTTGAAGAGGCTGTCTTTTTTCCATTGGATATTCTTTCCCGCTTTGTCGAAGATTAGTTGACCATAGAGTTGTGGGTCTATTTCTGGGCTCTCTATTCTGTTCCATTGATCTATATGTCTGTTTTTATGCCAGTACCATACTGTCTTGATGATGACAGCTTTGTAATAGAGCTTGAAGTCTGGAATTGTGATGCCACCGACTTTGGCTTTCTTTTTCAATATTCCTTTGGCTATTCGAGGTCTTTTCTGGTTCCATATAAATTTTAGGATTATTTGTTCTATTTCTTTAAAAAAAATGGATGGGATTTTGATAGGCCCAGTTTTGTTTTTTTGTTCAACATTTCCTTAGCTATTCGAGGTCTCTTCTGATTCCATAAAAAAATTTTTAATAATTGCTCTTTCTAAATTTCCTCTTGTGATTGAGTTCTAGCTTCAGAGCATTGTGGTCTGTAAATATGCAAGGAATGATCCCAATCTTTTGATACCGGTCGAGACCTGATTTATGACCCAGGATGTGGTCTATTCTGGAGAACTTTCCAAGTGCACTAGAGAAGAATGTATATTCTGTTCCTTTGGGATGGAATGCTCTGAATATATCTGTGGTGTCCATCTGGTCCAGTGTGTCATTTAAGGCCTTTATTTCCTTGTCGATCTTTTGCTTCGATGATCTGTCCATTTCAGTGAGGGGAGTGTTAAAGTCCCCTGCTATTATTGTATTACTGTCAATGTATTTTTTTGATTTTGTTATTAATTGGTTTATATAGTTGGCTGCTCCCATGTTAGGGGCATAGATATTTAAGATTGTTAGGTCTTCTTGTTGGACAGACCCTTTGAGTATGATATAGTGTCCTTCCTCATCTCTTATTATAGCCTTTGGCTTAAAATCTAATTGATCTGATATAAGGATTGCCACCCCAGCTTTCTTCTGATGTCCATTAGCATGGTACATTGTTTTCCACCCCCTCACTTTAAATCTGGAGGTGTCTTAGGATCTAAAATGAGTTTCTTGTAGGCAGCATATGGATGGTTTTTTGTTTTTTTTTTTTATCCATTCTGATACCCTGTGTCTTTTGATTGGGGCATTTAGCCCATTTACTTTCATGGTAACTATTGAGAGATAGGAATTTAGTGCCATTGTATTGCCTATAAGGTGACTGTATTTATATATTATCTACTTCTTTTAGGGTCTCTCTTTGCTTAGAGGACCCCTTTCAATATTTTGCTGTTTGCAAATTCTTTCAGCTTGTGTTTGTCCTGGAAGCTCTTTATCTCTCCTATTTTCAATGATAGCCTAGCCGGATATAGTATTCTTGGCTGCATGTTTTTCTCGTTTAGTGCTCTGAATATATCATGCCAGTTCTTTCTGGCCTGCCAGGTCTCTGTGGATAGGTCCGCTGCCAATCTAATGTTTTTACCCTTGTATGTTACAGACTTCTTTTCCCAGGCTGCTTTCAGGATTTTCTCTTTGTCGCTAAGACTTGTAAATTTTACTATCAGGTGACTAGGTGTGGACCTATTTTTATTGATTTTGAGGGGCGTTCTGAGCATCTCCTGGATTTTGATGTTTGTTCCCTTTGCCATAGTAGGGAAATTCTCTCCAATAATTGTCTCCAATATAACTTCTGCTCCCCTCTCTCTTTCTTCTTCTTCTGGAATCCCAATTATTCTAATGGTGTGTCGTCTTATGGTGTCGCTTATTTCTCGAATTCACTCCTCGTGGTCCAGTATTTGTTTGTCTCTCTTTTGCTCAGCTTCTT
>JAHRIG010004951.1:0-11998 GCA_020311275.1 Eira barbara
TGGAGATTTTTGATGACTGTTTCAATCTCCTTACTGGTTATGGGTCTTTTCAGGCTTTCTATTTCTTCCTGGTTCAGTTGTGGTAGTTTATATGTCTCCAGAAATGTATCCATTTCTTCCAGATTGTCAAATTTGTTGGCATAGAGTTGCTCAAAATATGTTCTTATAATTGTTTGTATTTCTTTGGTGTTGGTTGTGATCTCTCCTCTTTCATTCATGATTTTATTTATTTGCATCCTTTCTCTTTTCTTTTTGATAAGTCTGGCCAGGGGTTTGTCAATCTTATTAATTCTTTCAAAGAACCAGCTCCTAGTTTCGTTGATTTGTTCTATTGTTTTTTTAGTTTCTATTTCATTGATTTCTGCTCTGATCTTTATGATTTCTCTTCTCCTGTTGGGTTTAGGCTTTCTTTGTTGTTCTCTCTCCAGCTCCTTTAGGTGTAGGGTTAGGTTGTGTATTTGAGGAAAGCAGTCAATTGCTGGCACTTGGAGAAAAGCGCCTGTTGGTTTCCATCTCTGTGGCCTCTGGCCGCACTCCAAGCCCACCCAGCCTGCGACCCGCACATGGTAACCCCAGGCTGAGAGCTCACTCCCTGGCTTTGTTGCTGTAGCCAGCTTCCCTGCTCTAATACCTGCAAGCTCTGTGGCACTCAGACACCCCCGGTCCTTCTGTGACCCCACGGGACCTGGGGTTACGCTGACCCCGCGTGGGCTTTCCCCCGGTTTCGCCTCTGGAGCGGTGTTCCTCTGTGGAGCAGACTTTTAAAAGTCCCGATGTTGTGCTCCATTGCTCCGCCGCTTGCCGGGAGCTGGCCCCTCCCCCCGCGGTCTGTCTTCCCGTCGCTGTGGATTCACTTCTCCGCAGGTCCTACTTTTCAGAAAGTGATCGATTTTCAGTTTCTAGAATTGTTGCTCTTCTTCTCTTCGATTTCCCATTGGATTTGTGGGTGTTTGCAATGGTTTGATAAGCTCTCTAGCTGATCCCCTGCTACCCGATGTCGTCTCAGCCTGCTACTTCTCCACCATCTTGAGTCCTCCTCTCATCCAGTACTTCTTAAGGGGTCTTAAAAAAAGGGGGCACTTAAGGGCACTTAAAATAAAAAAGAACATCTAGTCCAAAGCTACTTTAAAAAGTAAAATTTAATGACCTAAGGCTGTATGGTCCAGTATAGTGGCCATTAATCATATGCAGCTATTGACATTTGAATTTAAATTAATAAATTTAAATAAAATTGAATTAAAAATTCACTTCATCAGTCATACTAAACACGTTTCAAGGGCTTAATAGCCACTTACAGCTAGTGGCTACTGAATTGGACAGCACAGATAAAAGACATTTCCATCGTCACAGGAAGTTCTATTAAACAGCACTGCTATTGCTCCACTCTCTGCCCCACTCCATTGCTCAGATCCAACTACCACCAAATTAGGGTGTAGAGACCAAATGAATTTCTTACAAAGCTGACATCAGTATCAATTACAGAATGTTACTGTGCTCCTAGAACTTCACATACATTATTTCCTTTCCTTTTCCAAGAACCCCATAGTGGGATATTTCCCATGTAAAAATGAATTTCTGAAGCTTGGCAGACTTCAAACTGGAGCTAAAAACCTCCCAACACTTCAAGAAATGGAATCAGGGTTCACAAGAAAGAAATCAGAGATAGACTGGAGAAGTCCTGCAGCCCAAATTTAAAAGCTGCCAGGTAGTTCAACACAGGTGATACATGCTTGGTTGGACTACTGGAGGCTGAATGCAGATTGGAGATGAATATAAAATGCAACTAATAGGAGGAAAAGCAACACCAGCTGATTAACAAAATTGACTTGCACTGTCTTGCCACTCTATTTGGATCACTCTCATATTGTTTGGTTTACAACTGTGGTTGTAACAATGGCATCAACTACAACAACAGCACAAATATACAATTTATCCAAGGTTTAATGAAAAGGCTGTCATTGGCTTGTGGGACTGGCAGCCTGTAATTTTAAACTTATATTCTGTCTTTTAGAAACAAATGCATTTCCCACCCTGAAGCCATGTTGTAGGTGTATTTTCCAGCTCTCCTTATCTTTTTCACACTGAAATGTACTCCTTGACATTCATTATTATTTATAAATATTGGATACAGCCAATATAGGAAACTAAAGTAAGGAGCAAATTTGACAATAAGAAGAAACTGCGTCATTTCAAGCTTCCAACAGGAAATGTTAATAGTGCATTTGTCACTGTCATTTGGATCACAATGGACTCTTCAGTGCAACAGATGTTTTCCTGTGAAAGAGTAGCACATTTTTCTTAAGCAGTTATTTAGTTAATAACACAAATGCCTGTTCAGGCAAGTCATGATGACCTATAACAATGATTTAATAAATGACTCAGAGGTGGGCCACCAGTGAGAGTCAGATGTTCTGTTATTGCCAAAACAATTTTCAATTATACTACTTTGTTCTTTAAAAAATAGTAAGAAATGACATATTAATTATATATTTTTTCTACTTGTAAGACATTGCTCTGAGTTTCATGATTTAAAGGAGCTTTCCTGATGGGTTAATTTATATTGAATTTGCTTCTCCTGTTACTTCACATAATACCTTGGTCATAAACAAGGTGTATACAGGAGTAATTCTCATCTATAAGAAAATAAAGAAGGAACTGAGTTGAGCATTTCTTTTTTAAGCCTAACATACATCACGAATTTGAGCAGTGCCTTTTATTAATCTCCCTTTCTCTAGATCTTGAAAAAATTCTTTGTAGTAAAGTGCATATAGTGCACTAATCTTAAATGCACAGCTCAATGAGCTTTTCCATATGTCTATACTCTTGTAACTATGACCTAGATCAAGGGTCAGCAATCTTTTTTTGTAAAGGCCAGAGAGTAAATATTTTAGGCTTTTCAGGCCATATGGTCTCTGTCACAACTATTCAATTTTATTTTTGTAACACAAAAGCAGTCTAAATATGTAAACAAAGGGTGTGGCTATATGCCTATAAACACTTAGGGACACTGAAATATGAATTTCATATGATTTTCACATATCATGAAATATGCTAGTTTTTATTTTACCCCAACTCTTTAAAATATAAAATTATCTTTAGCTCCCCAGACATACAAAAAATAGGTGGTGGCCTAATTTGGCCCCGAGGTTATAATTTGCTGATCCCTATATTAGATCAAGATACAAAACATTTCAAGTACCAAAGGGGTCTCCCTCAAGCCCTTTCCCAGTTAACACCCTTCCTGCCGAGGTAACCATCCTTCTGACTTCTATGACTTCTCATTACATTTGCAGGTTCTTCACCTTCATATAAATGAAAGCATGTATTACTCTTCTGTGTTTGGCTTCTTTCATTCATAATTCCTGTCCATGGGATTCAGCCATGTTATGTATCAGTAATTCGTCTGCTATTATTGGGTAGTATTCTTCTGTATGAATATATAATTAGTCATCCATAACTTATTTACTCATCCAACTATGTATATTTGGATGATTTCCAGTTTGGAACTATTATGAATAAAGCTGCTCTGAACATTCTTTCACACATTTTTTGGTAGATAAAAGCATTCATTCCTTCTCTGTGTATGTGTGCATGCATGGGTGCACATGTGTTTGTGTGTGTGTGTGTGTGTGTGTGTGTGTGAGAGAGAGAGAGAGAGAGAGAGGGAGAGAGAGAGAATAGTGGATGCAGACTATTAGATCTGATTGGTAGTCAGAACCACTTACAGTGTGTGGACTTGTGAGACTGTCTGAGCCTCTCCTTTGTTTCATTTTTAGATGGGAACTATTATAGCATCCAGTGTTAGATGGCAGTGGGAAGGTTCCTGGCAGAATATGTAAGATGGGAATTTCCTGCTGAAGTGAGCACCCCCCACCAAGATCATAGAGAAGATCCTAAGACTGCAATGAGTGCCAGGCATACGGACCCTAGGTATCGGGTACCTCAAGCCCCTGTATCTGCCTTACATGGGGTGTAAGCCCAGAAAGCACATAGCACAGCAGGGTTGTCAAGGGAATATGAATGTCAGGCATTGGAAATCTGGAAAACTGCAAGTCAGTTCATCATGTTGACCCTGTGTCAGCCCCAGCTTCATTCAGCTTTGGCTCCCATTCTCCTATGATTCTCAAACAATTAAATTTGGTAAACATAATGGGAAAGAAAGAATACATTTTCTATAGTCAGATTAAAGTATTTGCCTCTGAGCAGCAGGTACAGCTCAGAATAGTTGCTTCTGAAAAGGAGATACTAAAATTTAATTTCCAACTTACATGGGACAAAAAAGAAATGAACATTGAAAGCTTCCAAAGGGGAATTAAACAAACGAGAGCGATTTTTCTCTTCCTTTATTACCTTAATTTTCCTCAATTTTTCTCCGTCACACTGTCTCTCTGTCACTCTGTCTCAGGTGTTTTCTTTAGTATCTCTGTGAGTGTCTTTAGTCTCTCTTTGTATATCTGTCACTCTATTTCTTTGTATGTACGTCTCTCAGTTTGTCAGTCTCAATCTTACCCTCTCTCAGTTTCACTTTATAATATGTGTGTCACTGTTTCTCTCTGTCTTGCTGTCTTTCTCTGTCACTCTTACTCACTATATTTCTTTCTCTAGTTTCTCTGTGTGTATCTCTGTATATGTGAGTGTCACTCTCTGTGTCTTTGTGTCTCTGTGTTAGTATTTGTTTCTTTGTACATGCCCCTTTCTACGAGTGTCTCTATCTCTCTCACACACCACACATATTCATTCTTCACACACACATACACACAGGCTTGTCTGATAGCCATAGAGAAAACAAAGCAAAGTATTCTGGAACATTGCACCTATTCAGAAAGAAGTGTAGTAAAATGGAATCTGGTAAATAAGAATGTGAGTACCTTTTACACTCATTCTGCTTGTTCAAATCTCAAGATCAAAATGGTCTAAATGCAAATTCCTATTGAAGTTTTGTCTGAGGCAGCTCTTTTTAATAAGCCAGTATTGGGGAAATATGTGAATGCCTATAGAGTGTGATTGAGGAAATCCCCACACAGCAAAATTTTCCACAGTACTATCATGTCATCTTAAGTCATTCATTTCACTAGCTTCACCATTGCCTTCTTCCCACTTTTCTCTTTGGAAATTCAAATATTCCTGGGATAGAATATAATAAAGATACTCACAATGAGATGTTAGTAGCTTGTGAGAGCCAAGAGAAGCTCCTAATGTCCACCTGGGATGGGGGATGTGTGTGCATATGCACGTAAGTGTTTTTTTTTTATTAGAGGTGCAAGGCGGTAGAAAATGAAAGTGAGGATGAAAGAAAATTAGGATATCCATTATCTCTTGTTGAGTGAACTTGACCAAGTCACTTACTCTCTGTAGACCTCAGCTTTTCCAGTCAGAAAATGTGGGGGAAGGAGTGGTAAGGAAATAGACTAGTTTCAGGCCCTTTGACTTCTACTTAAATTAAAGACTTTCCTCTTTTACCAGGTTCCTATGTTGGGTTTTCAAACAAGATTTTGACTGAAGAAATTCAAAGAAAATAAATTTGAAAGCAATAACTGCACTAGATAATCTCTAAATTTCCTTATTACTCAGAATGTCTCTGATTCTAACTCTAAAGCCCAAAGGTATGAGACTAGCTCCAGAAATTAGGTGTGTCTCATTTAAAAAAACATATGCCAAAAAGGATGCCAAATGATTTTGTTAGTCTGTAATTCTTCAATTTGTGTATTTGACTACTTGTGATATACTCTTTGAAACTCTTTCAATTGACAGTCATTTTACACTTGTTCATACAGACTTGTAAGCAGAAATTTGTAGACAAAATTCTATTTTCCCTTTGAGTTGTATTTTATTGTAAAAAGTGCCACAGAAAAAAATGGAACCCCAATATGAACAAAACACATTTAGAATGCAGCCCAGATTTAATTCAATTCATAAAACATAAAAATAAGCTCAAAAATATTGGTTTACATCTATATTACATTAAATTTGTGCCACCATTAAAATATGTTGTTAATCTGGCACTTGGGGAAATGCGGGGGAGGGGGGCTTGGACATTTTTATCTTCCTAAAGTCACAAATAGAAGCCGTCATATTCTCACTTTTTAAAAAAATATTTTTATTTATGTATTTGACAGAGATCACAAGTAGGCAGAGAGAGGGGAAAGGAAGCAGGCTCCTGGCTGAGCAGAGAGCCCAATGTGGGGCTCAATCCCAGGACTCCGGGATCATGACCTGAGCTGAAGGCAGGGGCTTTAACCCACTGAGCCACCCAGGCACCCCATATTCTCACTTTTAATAGTCTCTAGAATACTTCCCTTTGAAATTTTCATGCAATGGCTTTCCTTCAGATCTTGCCTTGAAAGTTGCCATTATGGGTCACTATTTTTTTTAATCCAATAACTTCATCCCATTCAGTATACTCTGCTAGTGAATGATTTCTGTTGCTACTTTCTAATCATGGTGTTTGTATGACCTCTAAAGCACAAAATCCAGTCTAGTTTGAAGTAGCCACATGACCTTGTTCAGCAATTTTCGTGACTTTCAAACAAAGTTAATCCCTTCAAATTTACTTCTAATGGCTTGTAAATAAAAGCTGCTCCCTTATCTCCCTAGCTTTGGCTTGCTGAACAACTTTAAGGAACCCTTCCATGAATCCTTTTGTTAAAGCTGAAAAATTTTACGATTGGAAGAAGTGGTAGTCCCTAGTTTATGGTTTTAGGAAGAGCAGTAGTTTCACATTAATTTACTCTCTAGTAGCTAAAGAAAATATCCACAAATATCATATTATATGTCTATACATGGCATAGCTCTATTCTGAGTAGTAGAGAAGCCCTCTAAGGATGCAAGGTAAATTGTGGTGGAATATTCCTTTTTGCCAGTTACCCACATTTTCTCCATTCTGTCAGAGATAGAGGATAAGGATATATGGGAATTCATGGATCCTGGCCTCCTAATATTTCAGAGAGACTTTGGAAAGATCTTTGCCTCCTTTCTTCCCATTCTTGCTTATTGCCCGGGGCAGGAGGGGGGGATATTGTTAAACCATGACAAAAGAAGGATAGGGGAAGGCTAGTTTGAATTACCAGGAAATTTTAATTATAAATTCTTCAAAAAGAAGCTAAGTATGGTCGTTGGCTTTCATACATCATAAAGTAAAATAAGTTGAAGATGGACTTCCTTGTATGACTTCCTCTAGGGAACTGCTTCCAGAGATTGATAGAAAGTTCAACTAATTAGATTAACAATTACACATAAAAAAGGGGGTATTTTCAAAGTATTAGACAATGCATGGAAAATTGGTGTTTTAAGGAATTTTATAAATCTTCGCAGGAAAATCTTGTTTACTATTATAATTAGCTTAGCAAATTGACTTCTTAGAGCATGAAAATAAAGTAGGCTATTTCCTCAATTTTCACTAATTCTGAATTAATAGATTCCAGACTAAGACTATTTGAGATTTGGCTCTGCTTGTATCTATTCTGTTCTTCCCCTATACCTCCTAATCTTCATCTCCAAACAGCCTTTTTGTTTGTTTGTTTTTTTATTGATAGTAACTCTTGCATAGAAGACAACCAAACAAATGAATATTTTTGTTGTTGTTCACCATTGCTCCTTTTGGAAAATTAGAAGAACAAAGCACTAATCCCACACACCATGTGACATAAGGAAGTGGATCTAAAATGCTGAATCCTTCTAATGAGATTGTACCTGTACCTGTAATGAAAAAGCGCTCTTCACAAACTAACTGGATAAACCAGAGAAATATTAGCCTACTTCAATGCAAAGACCTCAGCAGCAGCATTTATATCCCCAAACAGAATATCCTAATTATAAATGAACCACACTTATTTGTCAAACACTTACATATCTCCAAAACATATAGCTTTGCCTTTTATCCTCTTGTCTTAGTCATTGGGATAACTTTATATACTTGAAAGTAATGAGATTGCATTTTCTCCCACCAAATATCCTATCACTCATACTTTTCATTTAAGGCAGACTGACCTTTCCCCCCAATTAGAACAAATTAGTGACGTTTTACTTCATCTCAAAACCACTGAGCCATTGTAAGAGCAGAGTCAATGGTGGGTCCCTAATAGGGCCTTGAAAGCTGAGCAGAAGAGAAAGAAACAGAGAAAGCAGAAGGAGTAAAGAAAGTGGGGGTGGGGGTGTAAAGGATGGTGACAGAGGGTGGGGTTATGGTGCCAGTGGTTAGGAATCAAAGGAAATGAAAGGGAAATGAGGTGGCCTGGAGACAAGGGAGTTGTCTAGGGGTTGCAGAGGGGGTAGGGTGTTGAGACTGAAAAAGGAGCAAGAAAGAATGAGGGGACAGGTGTGAGGTGCACTGAGCCTCAGAATGGTGGGAAGTGGGGAGGGTGATGAGGGGGCCTGCCCCATCTGTTTTTAACTGGCTCCCTTGCTCCTTCTCTATACAGGAAAGAGCTCTCACTGACTCACTGTTTTTTGATCTTCGTTTCTGTCTCAGGGCCCCATCTCTTTTATAAATGGGAATACATAAGGATAAAAAGATAGATAAGGGATTGCCCAAGGCTCAATGCTGTTGTAAAAAGAGAACGGTGGTAGAGTCAGTTTAATATTTAGTTCACTGTGAGGTCTGACATGCTACCTAATGCCTAAGAAGTTCACTCTCCTCATCCAAAACTAGGGGCAAATAATACTGTTCTCTAAAGTTGTGACTAGTATCAAATAAATTCATATACAGGCAAGTGCCCAGCACAGGATCTGGTGCATATTAAAGTCTCAAAAGTTTAGCTATGGATCCTTACACCATGGGCCTTAATTTGTATAGAGTATGCATGATTTCCTCTCCTTGCTGAACCTGTGAAAGTCTGAAATTGCCTACTAGAGACCTAAGAGTCAGATGACCAGAGTCATTCCTATAAGCAGGTGGCTTTCCTCCATGCAGAGATTCAGGACCCAGGCTGCATCCACCTCAAGATTTTATCATTCTATGCTAATGTTTCCCAAATCTTAATGTGCATTTAAATTACCTGTGGATCCTGTTAAAACGCAGATTGTGATTCTGTAGCTCTAGGTAGGGGGGAGCAGGGCTGAGAGTCTGCATTTCTAATGAACTCCCAAGGAATCAGATGTTACTAATCTAAGGAAAGTACTTTGAGAAGGCCATAGAGCAATGGTTATCAAACCTGACTGCACATTACAATGGCCTAGTGATCTTTTTAAAAAGATTTTTTATTTGAGAGAGAAAAGAGAGAGAGAGAGGAGTGGGGAGGGGCAGAGGGAGGCAGAGAGAGAGTCTTAAGCAGACTCCACATTGAGTGAGGAGCCTGATGGGTGTCTTCATCTCACTACCCTGAGATCACGACCTAAACCCAAAACAAGAGTTGGATGCACCACCCAGGTCCCCCTGGTGAACTTTTTGAATATCAATTTTGTTGACATAACTTATAAAACATAAACTGTATGCATTTAAAGTGTACATTTCTATGAGTTTTGAAAAATGTATTGACCCATGTAATTATCATAATCAAGTTGTAGATTATTTCCATCACCAAAAAAGTGCTCATGTGCTCCTTTACAGTCAATGTTGCTCATGCTCATCTCCAGGCAAGAACTGATGTGCTCTCCATCATTATAGATCATTTTGAATTTTCCAGAACTTTAAATTAATGGAATCATATATTCCTGGCTTTATTCACTGAGCTTAATGTTTTCCAGATTTATCCATGTCATCGTATGCTTAATTTGTTCTTTTTTTCATTATTGAGTAGTATTCTGTTATAGAACTATAAGATAGTTTACTTATCTATTCACCTAATGTTGGGCATTTGTTTTTTTCCCAATACTGTGTAATTGTGAATAAAGCTTCTATGAATATTCATGTACAACAGTTTCAGCAAACATGTTTTCTTTTTTCTTGAGTAATTACCTAGAAGTGGACTTTCTAGTCACATAGAAGATGTATGTTTATTTTTTAAAAGATTTTATTTACTTCTTTATTTGAGAGAAAGAGACTGAAAGAGATCACAAGCAGGGGGAGCCACAGGGGGAGCCACAGGACCCACTGAGCAGGGAGCCTGGTGCAGGGCTTGATTCCCAGGACCCTAGTATTATGACCTGAGCCAAATGCAGATGCTTCACCAGCTGAACCACCCAAGTGTCCTGATGGATGTTTAACTTAAAAGAAACTGTCAGATTTTTCCTAAAGTGGTTGTGCCATTTTATATTCCCACCGGCAATGTAGGATAGTTCTTGTTGCATTCTCACCAATATTTGAAACTGTCAAGCTTTATAATTGTAGGCATTTTATTTGATTTTGTTTTATTTTTAACTTTTATACATAATTATTTTTGTATTATGTTCAGTTAACCAGTGTGTAGTACATCATGAGTTTCTGATGTAGTGTTCCACAATTCATTAGTTGCATATAACATCCAGTGCTCATCACAATGATGGTACATGCAATCCATGTCCTCCTTAACACCTGCCACCTGACAAACCCATTCCTCACCGCTCTGCACTCTAAAACCCTCAGTTTTATTCCTGAGGTCTATAGTCTCTCATGGCTCATCTCCTCTGATTTCTTCCCCTTCAGATTTCCTTCCTTTTCCCTATGGTCCTCTGTGCTATTGATTCTTAAGCATTTTAATGGTTGTGTAGTGATATTTCATTGTGCTCTTAATTTCCACTTCCCTAATGACTCATGATGCTGAGAATATTTTCATGTTTTAATTGATCATTTATTTGTGTATATATATTGACCATTTGTATATATTCTTTATAAAATGTCTATTCAAATATTTACCCTTGAAAATAAGTGGTTTATCTTATCATTGAGTCTTAAGGGTTCTTAATATAGTCTGGATATAAGCCCTTTGTCAAATATATGTCTTGTAAATTTTTTTAAATTAATTTATTTATTTTAATAAACATATAATGTATTTTTATCCCCAGGGGTACAGGTCTGGGAATCGCCAGGTTTACAACTTTCACAGCACTCATCATAGCCCATACCCTCCCCAATGCCCATATTCCCACCACCCTCTCCCGTCCCCCCTCCCCCCAGCAACCCTCAGTCTGTTTTTTGAGATCGAGTCTTTTATGCTTTGTCTCCCTCCCAATCCCATCTTCTTTCATTTTTTCTTTGCCTACATCCCCTCAACCCCCACATTGCGTCTCCACTTCCTCATATCAAAGAGATCATATGATAGTGGTCTTTCTCCGATTGACTTAATTTCACTAAGCATAATACCCTCTAGTTCCATCCACGTCATCACAAATGGCAAGATTTCATTTCTTTTGATGGCTGCACAGTATTCCATTGTGTATACATACCACATCTTCTTTATCCATTCATCTGTTGATGGACATCTAGGTTCTTTCCATAGTTTGGCTATTGTGGACATTGCTGCTATAAACATTCGGGTGCACGTGCCCCTTCAGAGCACCACGTTTGTATCTTTAGGATATATACCCAGTAGTGCAATCACTGGGTCATAGGGTAGCTCTATTTTCAGTTTTTTGAGGAACCTCCACACTTTTCCAGAGTGGTTGCACCAGCTTGCATTCCCACCAACAGTGTAGGAGGGTTCCCCTCTCTCCGCATCCTCGCCAGCATCTGTCATTTCTTGACTTGTTAATTTTAGCCATGCTGACTGGTGTGAGGTGGTATCTCATTGTGGTTTTGATTTGTATTTCCCTGATGCCGAGTGATGTGGAGCATTTTTTCATGTGTCTGTTGGCCGTCTGGATGTCTTCTTTGCAGAAATGTCTGTTCATGTCCTCTGCCCATTTCTTGATTGGATTATTTGTTCTTAGGGTGTTGAGTTTGCTAAGCTCTTTATAGATTTTGGATACTAGCCCTTTATCTGATATGTCGTTTGCAAATATCTTCTCCCATTCTGTCAGTTGTCTTTTGGTTTTGTTAACTGTTTCCTTTGCTGTGCAAAAGCTTTTGATCTTGATGAAATCCCAATAGTTCATTTTTGCCCTTGCTTCTGTTGCCTTTGGCGATGTTCCTAGGAAGAAGTTGCTG
>JAHRIG010004995.1:0-10188 GCA_020311275.1 Eira barbara
GGCACTTTCGGCTTGGGGGCTGGTGGGGGTACAGCCCATCCGTGACCGGGGGTGGGGGGCGACAAGAAGAGCCCAACCAGGTACCTGCTCAGAGCTGAGGGGGTGGAAGGGGAGGCAGGGCTGGGGGCAGCAGGGGCCAGGGACAACTAGTCTCCGGGGCCAGCCAGGATGTGGGGAGGCGCGCGATGCTAAAATGGAGATCCCAGGAGGGGGCGAGGTCGTGGCAGGGAAATACACACAAAATACACACATCCAAAACCACATATCAATGACCCCCAAATGCAAAAAAGCCATCATCAACAAGTTGGAAAGAGAGCCTCAAGGATAGCCCTCCACCCTCTCCCACACCTTAAATAATAAAAGTCCATCCACAAACGATAACCCAGATCTTCAAGTACCTGGTGGAGGTGCCTTCCCTCACACCGCAGATGCTGCATTTCAAGGCTTCAACGCTGCTTCTGAAGGTGCAGACGCTCTAATCCCAAAAGCCTGTGTCTGCAGTAGGTTTGCTCCTCCTTTTGGCTTTTGGAGGAGTGAGGAGTGGGGGAAAGGGGGAGGAAGAGACAGCAGGGTAAAGGGGGGAGAAACAGCAGAACCCAGGTGCTGGTGAGCCTTCGCAATTTCCTAGGAATCCAGGGCTGGAAACTTGGCTCAGGCGACCACCCACCCACCCTGTCCTGGGACTGAAACGGGGAGCGGGGAGTGCACCGGGCGCCCCCACTGGCACCCCGCAACCTCTGGACCCGGACCTTGCTGCCTGGAACAGCTGGGGTCATGGTCTTGGGGTCCTGGGATCCTGTCCCGCTTTGGGCTCTCTGCTCAGCAGGGAGCCTGCTCCTCTTTCTGTCTGCCTCTTTGCCTACTTGTGATCTCTGTCTGTCAGATAAATAAAATCTTTAAAAAAAGAAAAGAAAAAGCACTTACTGGGAGCTGAATAAATTTTGTTTTGCTCTCTGAAACAGGGAATTCCATCAAATGGCATGAAAGCTTAGAAATGTATTTGTTATTTAAAGCAGTACTGATTGTGTTTTATTTATGCGTCCTGTTTTTTTACATGTAGAATCCCTCAGGGGCCAGACCTCTTTATTGTGGTTTTGCTTTGAGTGTTCCCTTAGATGATGTTCAAGTAAATGACTAGGAAACTCCTAAGAGCTTGGAAACTTTACCGGTGAAGAGCAAAACCAAATTCAAGTTTATATCTGATGTATCGCAGGGAATAATTATCTTGTAATGAAATGCATTTCAGTTTCTACATGGTTCTTACCAACTTTTTGCAAGCCTGTGAGAGGTTTTGATTTTAAAAGCCATAGAAATGTTCAAAATTTGTTCAAGAGTTACAGATGATGACAGTGACATTCTGATTTTTAACGAATGTAGGAGATTACTGAAGACGGACTATTTCACGAACGGGATACTTCTCTCTTCTCTTTAAGGGTTTTCATCTAATTTTTTGAGGTCTCTGCTTGAGTAGGATTTGAACGCAGATTTCCAAGATCGGAGGACTTAACACTCTGAAAAGTGACGCCACCTTTCCGTGCGTGGCCTTTTGGTTTCATCTTGGTTATTGTCAGTGTTTTGGTGTTGGAGATCTATTCTTGAAGCCATCTTTAATTGGAAAGCAGACCCTATTTGGGCTTTCTTAGGCTAGAAATGGGTTTCATGCGGGAAGGGGACTTTCAACAGGTCTTCATCCAGGCATCGTGAGGTGTAGAAAATGTTGGTTAATTTCCCTGCCATCCTAGTTACTGCTGTGATTTTCCTGGATCTTTTTCTTGTAATTCTTTTTTGCTACTGCAAAGATTTCATACTTTCTGTCTTGCATAGTTTTAATCAGATCTAGTATTGATGACAGTAGAAAACTTGTTGGGTTTGGATGCTGAGGACTAGGCAAACATTTGTGATTTTAGAATAACTTTTCAAAATCTTAAAAGGGCTTTTGTTAACCTGTTGGGTGGTGTAGAAATTGGGTTTTATTGCTCTGAGCCGGTGTTTCGTATTCGTATTATGACAACAGCCTCGCCGGTGGCCTAGCCAGTGGTCATTTTGGAGTTTGTTCATCATTTTGGTCTTTATTGCCATACTCGACCAAGTCAATGAAGGAAGTCAGAGTTTCATGAGTAGTAGGTCCAGTAGGACACAGAACTGTATTTACCCTTTGAGGATAGAACAGGTGTCACTTAATTGGGTCAGGAGAATCATAACTCCTAACCCAAAGAGCATTTATGAAATTCCTAGGAGGTGAAAGATACTGGTCAAGATATTGGTGAGGGGTTGGGGGTGGTGGTTGGTTAGAAAGGCACTAGGATGAGCAGAATCCAAGTTTTACAGGCTCCGAGAGAGGTATAAATAAAGCACTGTGTGGGAGATTGGAGCAGTCTGGCTAGGGAAATCGATTTGGATGCCTCCTCCTCCTTCCCATTTCTTCTGAAAAGGGAATTGATTTCTACAAGATCACCTGCCAACTTTTCACTGTTATTGCCAGGTGTACTTTATGCGTTGAATTCTCCAGGTGGATTTCGTGGAAGGGATTCATAATGTCTGCTCTGGAGCAGAATGGGAAGGAGGCCAGATGCGCCAGAGGAACACGTGAAGGGAAGCAGGAGGAAATACTGAATAGGATCCTCAGAGGTTCAGGGGGCAATAGAGATGTATATTGGATGTGTCAGTCATATGGAGGGTCTCTTTGGGTCTTGGATACACTCCTTTTTCTAACTGTGTCATCGCACTCTGCCCCTTGCTGGTGATTATTGTATAGTTTTATGGAGGTGATTTACATCCTGTTGAAGTAACTCATGGTAACTGCAGGATTCATTGAATTTCAGTTGTTTTAAAGACTTGTGCAAGCATCACCACAAACCAATTCAGGAAGATTTCCATCCCATCCTGTGGTTTTCTCCTGTTTGTTCTGTGATACAACTTAAGAGCCTGGAGGGCTCACCTGCTCCCGGCCTGGAAGGTTGCCTCCTCAGGGTGCTGCGAACTCTACCCTAAGCCTTTCAACATAGGAAATAAAGGAGTGTATATTGAAGGTGCCTGTGGGTGGGGAGGAAACTCTATCCCTTTCCTAGGTGATAAGAGGGGATAGATAAAGTAGGGTTGCCAGTGTCATGAAGGATGATGCCATCAGCTTTTAGAATGAACCACCCCTGCAAATTAACAACTTTACTTAACCCTTTTGTGAAGTGGACGTTCCTGAGTGTTGAGCACAGTAACTTCTTAGACTCGGCGGTCGATTCGATGTACTTTGCTTTGGTCTTGCTGCTTCTCTGAATCCAGTCATGTCTTTTTTGGAAGTAAAGATGGCCAGGATACTGCTGCAGCAGGAGCTGATTAGGGCCTCTTTGATCATAGCGCCCCATTTGAACCCTCAGCTACTGCTTAAGTGACACTCACTTGACAGTTGGTAAAATTTGGTGTTGGGTAATTCCCATGGATTGAGAACTTTTCTAGTCTTCAGTGCCCGATTTTATTGGATACTAGGCTCAAATCATGTTTATTTGCATGCCATCTCCTTGACAAGTTTTTAGAGCTTTTGTAGGGAGACGTGAGGAATTTGCTTTAGATGTGTCCTAAGACCATGTCACTTAAAAGGAAAAAAGTTGGTACTCAGGATATTGAATGAGAAGTTGGTACACTGTTTTGTTTGTAAAACATTTCCTTTGTTCTGGAGCTCCCTCATTGTTTGAACTTGTAAGTTTGGACATTTCTCTCCTCAAGTTCAGGTAGCCTAACAACTCAATAGCCCTTCGATAGTCATGAAGTACTTTAGAAGTTTTCAGGGAAAACATTATCCTTAGCGAGATGTGAAAGTTCTAATCTTGCCTCAAAAGTGCATCTCCCTGTGGTAATGATTTTCAGGGAAAAAAAAAAAACAAAACAAAACTCCCAGAAAGCAGGGCTGGGGTGTAGCTAATCTGGGGTAAAGTCAGGCTTCTTCCCTGTGGTTTGGGGTCATCCACCACAGTGGTTTTGCTCCTTAAGTCACATGGGTTTTACTGTAGTGCTTGTCTTTCATACACTTTCTCCATGAAATACATGGAAAAACTACGTGTCTTCTGAACCACCCAACTTGACCCAACCTTTTGGCCTCTAAGATTGCCCTTATCCCCAGACGGTAGTAATTTTGTTTGTATTTGCTATTACATTGGACTTAGTGATTTATTGGTACTGACTTGATCTTCTGTATACTTGGTGACCTTCCAGTAAATTACCTGGGTAGTTGTGCTTATTTGATAGGTTTTTCTTGAGCGCACCGCCAAATGGGCTCTGGTGTCCAGTGGTGGAAAAAACAGACAAGGTCCTTTTTCTCATGGAGTTTGGAATATTGTGGAGAAGAGGAGAAAATCAGCAAGTAAACAGAAAAGTGAAATAATTGTGGCCAGTGGCAAGTGTTTTGAGAAATCAGAGCAGAATGTGAAACTACAGAGTGATGAGAACCTTTCTAGACAGTTGAAGGTACACCTTTGCCTTTTTGGGCAGCATGCACGCTCCTTTCTTTTGGGGCAAGGGATAGTTGCTTCTGTAGGTTATTTCTGTAGCCTCTGCCATTTAGCTCATTGGGCTGGGGACAATTTAAAGGTGGAAGCTTTGTGTACAGGCTAATCAAGTTTTCCTTAGTTGCCTGCCATATTCCGAGGCCAGGCCAGCTAACTTGTCAGTGTATCCTGTCGGTTACTGGGATGGGAGTTTGGAGGGCATTCCTCATGTGGCATGTGCTTCTCCTGTGCTTCTTTAAATGCTGAAGAAATTCCAAGATTAATAAAAGCTATTTTGGTAAAAGGCAGCTACTCGAGGAAGTTGTCAGCACTAACTCAGTTCAGTAGAACTTCAGGTAATAGTGGATCCCTAAATGACACGTACTGCAGTCTTTTGGCTCTCATTTTCTCGTTGGCTCTGTCAGAAGGGTCTTTTTGTTGGTGGTGTCTTCCTCCCCATGGTTCCCTCCTTCCTTTTTAGGTAAGGAGGGTTTTGTTTTTGTTTTTTTTGTTTTTAAGGTTTATTTATTCTTTTAAAGATATTTGTTTATTTGAGAGTCTCCAGCGTGGGCAGGGGGAAGGTAGAGGGAGAGAGTGAGAATGTCAAGTACACTCTGCACTGAGCCAGGAGCCAGACTGAGGGCTCCATGCCAGGACCCCAAGATCATGAACTGAGCCAGAGTCCGGAGTTGGATGCTTAACCCGCTGAGCCCTGAAAATGGGCTACTGAAAATATATTCCTGAAAATGGGCTGAGAATATGCAGTATAATACTGCTGACTGTACTGTTTGTCACTTGACTCATTCAGAAAATTACACAATTCCTTGAAGAACATGGAGTGCCATCATTAAGATCAGTAGTCCCAGGCGGCAGAGAGTTTGTGAATGACTGCCCCCCCCCCCCCCCGCGCCCTGGGCAGTGGTGTCTGGACAGGGTCTGATGGAGCACGAGTAATTAGGCCTTTGGTCTCTGTGTTGTAACATGTGGATTTTGCTTTCCAGGGTATGCATTGCCGTCTTTATTTTGTCAGCACAGTTCTGCCTCAGGGGTCTGGGAAGAGGCTTCGGACTGGGGTACGGGCAGGAGGTCAGGCTTTAGGAGAGGCTTCTCCAAAGCTCCTGGTGGCAGAAGAGCAGAAGGGAGCAGGGGAACCGGGGCCCAAAGAAAGAGGCCTGCTGGCTCCCAGGTCACTCCAAGGCCTGGAGGCATAGCAAACAGCGCTGGCAGTTGCAAGCCCCAGTGCAGTTGCAAGTTGTGCAAAGTGCACAGAACTGTTTCCCTGGGGGCGGCTTCAGGGCCCGGGGCCCGCTACAGCCCCTTAAGGCGGACTTGCAAGGTCCTGAGCCCATAGCCTATTGCCGGGACGCCTGGGTGGCTCAGTTGGTTAAGTGGCTGCCTTTGGCTCAGGTCATGATCCCAGCGTCCTGGGATCCAGTCCCACATCGGGCTCCTTGCTCGGCAGGGAGCCTGCTTCTCCTTCTGCCTTTGCCTGCCACTCTGTCTGCTTGTTCTCACTCTTGCCCCTCTCTCTCTCTCTGACAAATAAATAAATAAAATCTTTAAAAAAAAAAAAAAAAGACTCATCCCACTGTGGCAGTAGGAACCATAGCCTGTTGCCCAGCTCCCTCACTCTGCCTCACCAGGCCACAGGGTCACCAGCAGACCCCAGGCGCCCCCAGGGAGCACACCCTCCCGGGCGGGCGCGCACCGACAGCCTGACAGCCAATCCACGTCCTCCGTGCCAGGCCACCTCCTCTCCCCCCCCCATCCCACGGCGCCCAGCCCCACCCCTCATCAGTCACAGGTGGCGCAGGCGGGAGCTGGTCTCCTCCGGAGACTGGCAGGTGCGGAGGTTCAATTGGTGGCAGCTGCGACGGTGGTGGCGGCGGCGGCGGGGGTGGCGGGAGCTTGAGGCCCAGCGGCCAAGGTAGGGCTGAGGACGGGCAGAGTAAGGGAGAAGGGCCGGACTGCATGGACGGCGTTTCTCCTCCAAGCAGCGCCGGTTTAGGCTTTGGGGGGGGGGGGCAGGCAGGGGTACAGCCCATCCTTGACCATGGGCAACAAGAAGAGCCCGACAAGGTACCTGCTCAGAGCTGAGGGGGTGGAAGGGGAGGAAGGGCTGGGGGCAGGCGGGGACTGGCGAAGGCTGGACTCTGGGGCCACCCGCCAGGGAAGGGTGGAGGCGCGCACTGCTGAGATGGAGATCCCAGGGCTGGGGGAGGCTGCGGGGTCCCTGGTGGTGGTGGGCGGTATGGCTCCCGCTAGGGGCCAGGGTTGGGACTGTTCCCACTGCAGCCCTGGTGGCTCCTCCTCAGTGGCACTCCCTGTCTGGGTGGCTCAGTTAGTTAAGCATCTGCCTTTAATTGGCATCATGATCTCAGGGTCCTGAGACTGAGCCCTGCATCCTTCTCCCTGCTCAGCAAGGAGGCTGCTTCTCCCTCTCCCTCTGTGTCTGTCCATGACTTGCGCTCGCTTTCTCTCAAATAATAAAATCTTTTTAATAAAGTAAATATAAAGTTTATTTAGCATAATGTTGAGAAAAATAAGTTCAATCTTTAAGAAAAGTTGATAGTGATAGGTATAAAAATCCTTTTAAACTAGCTTCATGGTTTGTATGACCGATCTCGATGAATCTTGGCATCCATGCCCTGAGGAATGAAGCTGTGCTGTCCCCACATCACAGAGAAGGACACAGAGTGTAAGAGAGGTGAAGTAATTTTCTAGGCAAAGAGTAGAATTTGGAAAAATGGAAACTGGTCCTGTTCTCCAGAGGCTCAACTGTCAACTTATTTTTTTCCATTTTCTTAATAAACGTTTACTTTTTAGACTATGAACCAGTGCTACATTCTGTCCCTCCAGGATTCTCCCCAGGCCCCATCAGAGAGGACTCTGGGGCCAGATTCTCCCTCCCTGTTCCAGGGGCCCTGGGTGACTCCTTCTGTCTGTTCAACAACCAGGACACTCAGGTCTGGGGAGGGACCCTTCCTTGGCCACGGGTGTCCACCTCTGCCTGGCTTTCCCACACCCTGCTGGAGGGTGAGGTCAGGGTCAGAGGTAGTGAGGTGGCTGGGGAAGGAGGAAGAGGCCCAGGGTATCCCAGCCTGGTGATTCCACTTACCTGCCAGACCATTCTTCCCAGCTCCATCCAGCATCCCATTGATCTGCTGCTGCTGCTTCTGCTGCTGGTGCTGCTGCTGCTTCTAGATCCCTGCCAGCACCAGCAGGAGTGTGGGAGGGATCTGCCCTGTGGGGACCCAGGAATCTTGTAAGATGCCTCCAGCCCTTTCCAAGGGTGCCCAATCCCCCATTCCTTCTAGGGAGCTCCGGAGCTCAGTTCCCCGGCCCTGTATGATCCCTCACTCGATCACTCTTCCCACAGTCCAGGAATCTCTCAGTCTTGCCAGGGGCCCAGAGCTCTCCCCACAGTTCATGGGGTCCTCCTGCCATCTGGAGCCCAAGAGCTGATGTGGGCAAAGGGCAGGGCATAGCACAGGCCTGAAACAGGAGGGACCTATGGTTGTCACCCAGGCTACCATTAACAGCTGTGAGACGTGAGGCACTGGATCTCTGAAGACACTTGGCCCATGGAGATGATGACGCCAGTGCCTATGTGTTCTCAACATGTGGCTTCTTGTCCTCCACACAGTTATGGACACAGGCATGGACACTCCCCGTTCACTGAAGGAAATGAGCACCGGGCCAAACAGCAGGTAAGCAGGACAGCTGGATCTCAAACTCTGGGCTCCCAGCTTGTCTCCAGGGACTACAAAGGTTTTTGTAGATGGGAGGCTGACACTGGCTTTGGGGACACCTCCTCAACTCCACGAGTGATCTCCCCTCTTTGAGGCCCCCAAACTCTGTTCCCTGCTTCTTTCCCTGCTCCTGATTCCAGTTCTAATCAAGGTGACCCTGGCCATCTTTCATGGAAGTTCCTGGTCCCCCTTATAGGCCGGGCCTCTCTCTGTTCACTTTTGGGCTAGTCTGACTCCACCCCTTCCATAGCTGGTCTCTCCTTCCACAACCAGGGCAGCCCAGCTCTGGGGCTCTTGAGGTGGACAGCGGCATCTAAGCAGAATTTAATACTTTGTTTTGTTATCCTTGTTTTGTGGTTGGCTTGTTTTTTATGGTTTCTGTATATGTATGTTTAAGATGTGCTCCTAACTGAGGGTGGCAGGAGTGGAAGTGGGTGGGAAGGATGGGGTGGCTGGGGGATGGACATTGGGGAGGGTATGTGCTTTGGTGAGTGCTTGAATTGTGTAAGACTGATGAATCACAGACCTCTCTCTCTGAAACAAAAAATACATTATATGTTAATTAGAAAAAAAAATTCTGTTGTTCTATTTAAGCAGTACTAGAAGGGTTCTTATTTACAAGAAATTTACATAATAATAACGTGGTGGTTTGTAGAGCACTGATATTCAGCTGTATTGGGCCAGAAGGAATTGAGGAAACATTGTGAGAGTCCTGGTGAGACACAGTTTAGGAAGTTCAGCTCAGGACAGGGCCCAGGAGAGAGGATAACAAGGGGTTTGCCTAGTCTCCTGGGTCCCTGGCCCTGCCCAACTCCTTGGCTGTCCCCACCCAGCACATCTGGAGCTGCCAGCTCTCTGGGTGTTGTCCTGGTTCGGCTAGGGGAGAAGCTGGTGAAAGTCTTCTCTTAAAATGCTCTCATTCCTGGAGGACCCAGGAGATGCCATGAGAGTCTGATTGGATTGTTTCCCTGTGAGGTTCATCATGTAAAGCCGAAGCTAGGGAGTAGGAGGTTCACAAAGAGAAGTTACAGATCTACTCTGTTGGAGGTGTTCAAATGTCTCGGCCAATTAGGGATGATTTTGAGACCATGCAGTCTTCTCACACTAATACCGGAGTATATTCCAACCCAGAAATATTTGATTACAATTGTATCATGCTTGTATCATTCACTACCAGTGTTGCTCTTTTTCTTTTCTATTTCTTTTTTTTAAGATTTTATTTACTTATTTGACACAGAGAGAGAGAGATCACAAGTTGGCAGAGAGGCAGGCAGAGAGGGAGGAAGAAGCAGGCTCCCTGCTGAGCACAGAGCCTGATGCTGGGCTTGGTCTCAGGACCCTGAGATCATGACCTGAGCCGAAGGCAGAGGCTTTAACCCACTGAGCCACCCAGGAGCCCTTCTTTTCTATTTCTTTGCTCCTGTTCCATTGATAGAGGTACTTCTCAATTTCTAAACATGGGAATTTCTAGTTCGCTTTTTATCAGTGATTTCTAGCACATTATGTTACCACAAGATGCTCTGTTGTTGCCTGAATTCATGCGTCTGAAAAAAAATATTGAAATTTCCCTTATGGCTAAAGTAAATTGGGCACATTTTTGTAACGGTCTCTCATGTGCCTAAAATCAGTGGATGTGGTTGTGGACAGATGTATGGAGACAGCTATGGGATTCAGATGGCTTGCCATCAAGATCTACATCTTGTGGATGTTCTGTCTGCATTGAGTTGCTGAGAGAGGACTGGAACCTCCTACTCTGCTTGTGTATTTGATTTTTGTTGCAGTTTGGTCCTCCGTTGCTTTCTACATTGTTCAGCCAGTGGCTCTCAGATGGGAGTTTGGAAAGGAAGGAGAGAGCGCCCAGAAGAGGGAACAGGGACCGGGGTTGGAGGGAGCAAACAAGAAGGAATGCCAAAATTCCAGAGGGGACCTGTCGTTGCGATGGCACATGGTGGGGTATCAGG
>JAHRIG010005049.1:0-10372 GCA_020311275.1 Eira barbara
AGGGGAACCCTCCTACACTGCTGGTGGGAATGCAAGCTGGTGCAACCACTCTGGAAAACAGTGTGGAGGTTCCTCAAAAAACTGAAAATAGAGCTACCCTATGACCCAGCGATTGCACTACTGGGTATATATCCTAAAGATACAAACGTGGTGCTCCGAAGGGGCACGTGCACCCGAATGTTTATAGCAGCAATGTCCACAATAGCCAAACTGTGGAAAGAACCTAGATGTCCATCAACAGATGAATGGCTAAAGAAGAAGTGGTATATATACACAATGGAATACTATGCAGCCATCAAAAAAATGAAATCTTGGCATTTGCGACAATGTGGATGGAACTAGAGGGTATTATGCTTAGCGAAATAAGTCAATCAGAGAAAGACAACTATCATATGATTTCTTTGATATGAGGAAGTGGAGATGCAATGTGGGGGGATTGGGGGAGGTAGGAAAAGAAAAAATGAAAGAAGATGGGATTGGGATGGAGACAAACCGTAAAAGACTCAATCTCAAAAAACAGACTGAGGGTTGCTGGGGGGAGGGGGGACGGGAGAGGGTGGTGAGGATATGGACATTGGGAAGGGTATGTGCTATGATGAGTGCTGTGAAATGTGTAAACCTGGCGATTCACAGACCTGTACCCCTGGGGATAAAAATACATTATATGTTTATTAAAATAAATAAATAAATTAAAAAAATACCATCCCCCCGAAATAAAAAAATAATTAGGTATATAAAAAGGAAAAAAAAGAATTATGTAGTGTCTTTCTGTATCTCTGACTACAGTCTTTAGTTTAAAATCTAATTCATTTAAAAAAAAATCTAATTCATTTGATAGGAGATTCGTTACCCCAGCCTTCTTTTGAGGCCCATTGACATAAAAGATGCTTCTCCATCCCTTCACTTTCAGTCTGGATGTATCCTTAGGTTCAAAATGGGTCTCTTGTAGACAACATATGGATGAGTACTGTCATTTTATCCAATCTGCAGCCCTGTGCCATTTTATGGATGCATTTAGGCCATTCACGTTGAGAGTGATCATTGAGAGATACGTTTTTATTGACATAGTGTTACCTGTGAAGTCTGTATTTCTATAGATTGTCTCCATATATTTCTGTTCAATGATATTCTTGTTTTTTTCCTCTTTTATAGAACCCCCCTTAATTTTTCTTGCAGTGCCAGCTTGGTGGTCACATGCTCTTTTAAACTTTGCCTGTCTTGGAAGCTCTTTATCTCTCCATCCATTTTGAATGTCAGTCTTGCTGGATAAAGTATTCTTGGCTGCATGTTCTTCTCATTTAGTGCCTTGAATACATCTTGCAAGCCCTTTCTGGCTTGCCAGGTTTCTGTGGACAGGTCTGATGTTATTCTGATGGGCTTTCCTCTGTATGTAAGGATGCTCTTCCTCCTAGCTGCTTTCAAGAGCTACTGTCTAAAATTATGATTCATCATTTTCAGAATCATGTTTCTCGAGGTCTTTCTAGATTCTGTGATCTTGGGGGGAGACCTTTCTTCCTCTAGTACACGAACACTGGTTCCATTTGTCAGATTGGGAAAATTTTCATGGAGAATTTGTTCAACTATATCTTCTAGTCTTCTTTCTTTCTCCTCCCCCTCAGGGATTCCAATTATTCTGGTGTTGGAATGTTTCATAGTGTCATTTATTTCCCTGATTCTGTTTTCATGGCTTCTAAGCTGTTTATTCCAGGCTTTCTCCTGATCGTTTTTCTCTATCAGTTTGTCCTCCAGATCACTAATTCTATCTTCTGTCTCAGTTACCCTAGGTTTTAGAGAATTAGATTCTATTGGAACTCATTGAGAGCATTGTTAACATCATCCCTGATGGCTTTCACTTCTGCCCTAATCAATTCCATTTTTTCATCAAAGGCTTTCTCCAACATAGCTATTGCCTAGATAATTGTTAGCCTGAATTCCCTTTCCAACATACTGTTTATGTCCATATCCAAAAGCTCTGATGGAGAGGGTTCAGTCTCTGGATTTTTCCTCTGTTGGGCATTCCTTCTCCTAGTCATTTTGGTGAGATATGGCTGAGGGGATGTGTAGCTGGATGTATCTACCGTGGTGCAGGCAAGCTGCACTCTGGAATGCTTCTGAGCAATCAAGAGTCCCCACCAAAAAGAATAAAAAAAAAAAAAAAAGAAGAAGAAGGAGAGAGAAAGAGAGAGAGAGAGAGAGGGAGAGAGAGAGAGAGACAGGAAAAAAAAAATATATAAAAGAGAAGGCCCAGCCTGAATGGGCCCCAAAGGTAAGATTTATAAGGTATACAAACAAAAACAGAGAAAGAAAAAGACTGACAAAAGTAGATGACAAAAGGAAAATAAAATAAATAAAAAGAACCCCATCAAAATGAACCCCAAGCGTAAGATTTATATACTACCAGAACAAAAACAAGTACACAGAAACACTGACAGAAGAAAAAGATGGGAGGGTGGGTATAAATTCTCAGTGTGGGCAAGGAAGGTTATTTTGATTCTTCCTGGATGTGTCTTGATATCTTTGTTAAAGGACTCAACTGACATAAAGGGGGATTAAAACTGGTTTACATATAGGGGTAACATTGATTGGGGGAAAGGGATTACCTTGAAGCTTATCTCTATATGAATATTAAAAAAGAATAAAATAAAATAAAAAAATAGAAAAATAGAAAAACAAACAAAAACACAGGTATATGTATCAAAAAAGCTCAGGTTAAAAGGTTATTATGGAATTTGTTGTACTGAACATCTCATTGTGATGGTAAATAGGTTAAAAAGTTATATAAAAAAATGAAAAGAACCAGAAAAGTGGGAACGAATTAAAAATAAAAGTCGTATCTATGACATAGTGGTGGTTCTCCTCTTGTGTGTGTGTGTTTTTTTAAATGATTTATTTCTTTTCAACATAACAGTATTCATTGCTTTTTCACCACACCCAGTGCTCCATGCAATCCGTGCCCTCCCTAGTACCCACCACCGGGTTCCCCCAACCTCCCACCCCCCGCCCCTTCAAAACCCTCAGGTTGTTTTTCAGAGTCCATAGTCTCTCATGGTTCACCTCCCCTTCCAATTTCCCTCAACTCCCTTCTCCTCTCCATCTACCCTTGTTCTCCATATTGTTTGTTATGCTCCACAAATAAGTGAAACCATATGATACTTGACTCTCTCTGCTTGACTTATTTCACTCAGCATAATCTCTTCCAGTCCCGTCCATGTTGCTACAAAAGTTGGGTATTCGTCCTTTCTGATGGAGGCATAATACTCCATGGTGTATATGGACCACATCTTCCTTATCCATTCATCCGTTGAAGGGCATCTTGGTTCTTTCCACAGTTTGGCGACTGTGGCCATTGCTGCTATAAACATTGGGGTACAGATGGCCCTTCTTTTCACTACATCTGTATCTTTGGGGTAAATACCCAGTAGTGCAATTGCAGGATCATAGGGAAGCTCTATTTTTAATTTCTTGAGGAATCTCCACACTGTTCTCCAAAGTGGCTGCACCAATTTGCATTACCCCCAACAGTGTAAGAGGGTTCCCCTTTCTCCACATCCTCTCCAACACACGTTGTTTCCTGTCTTGCTAATTTTGGCCATTCTAACTGGTGTAAGGTGGTATCTCAATGTGGTTTTAATTTGAATCTCCCTGATGGCTAGTGATGATGAACATTTTTTCATGTGTCTGATAGCCATTTGTATGTCTTCATTGGATAAGTGTCTGTTCATATCTTCTGCCCATTTTTTAATATGATTGTCTGTTTTGTGTGTGTTGAGTTTGAGGAGTTCTTTATAGATCCTGGATATCAACCTTTTGTCTGTACTGTCATTTGCAAATATCTTCTCCCATTCCGTGGGTTGCCTCTTTGTTTTGTTGACTGTTTCTTTTGCTGTGCAGAAGCTTTTGATCTTGATGAAGTCCCAAAAGTTCATTTTCGCTTTTGTTTCCATCGCCTTTGGAGACATATCTTGAAAGAAGTTGCTGTAGCTGATATGGAAGAGGTTACTGCCTATGTTCTCCTCTAGGATTCTGATGGATTCCTGTCTCACGTTGAGGTCTTTTATCCATTTCGAGTTTATCTTTGTGTATGGTGTAAGAGAATGTTTGAGTTTCATTTTTCTACATATAGCTGTCCAGTTTTCCCAGCACCATTTATTGAAGAGACTGTCTTTTTTCCACTGGATATTTTTTCCTGTTTTGTCAAAGATTATTTGACCATAGAGTTGAGGGTCCATATCTGGGCTCTCTACTCTGTTCCACTGGTCTATGTGTCTGTTTTTATGACAGTACCATGCTGTCTTGGTGATCACAGCTTTGTAGTAAAGCTTGAAAGCAGGTAACGTGATGCCGCCAGTTTTATTTTTGTTTTTCAACATTTCCTTAGCAATTCGGGGTCTCTTCTGATTCCATAGAAATTTTAGGATTACTTGTTCCAGCTCTTTGAAAAATACCGGTGGAATTTTTATCGGAATGGCATTAAAAGTATAGATTGCTCTAGGCGGTATAGACATTTTAACAATGTTTATTCTTCCGATCCAAGAGCATGGAATGGTCTTCCGTCTTTTTGTGTCTTCTTCAATTTCTTTCATGAGTGTTCTGTAGTTCCTCGAGTACAGATCCTTTACCTCTTTGGTTAGGTTTATTCCGAGGTATCTTATGGTTCTTGGTGCTATAGTAAATGGAATTGATTCTCTAATTTTCCTTTCTGTATTTTCATTGTTAGTGTATAAGAAAGCCACTGATTTCTGGACATTGACTTTGTATCCTGCCACGTTACTGAATTGCTGTATGAGTTCTAGAAGTTTGGGGGTGGAGTCTTTCGGGTTTTCCATATAAAGAATCATGTCATCTGTGAAGAGAGAGAGTTTGACTTCTTCCTTGCCAATTTCAATACCTTTTATTTTTCGTTGTTGTCTGATTGCTGTTGCTAGGACTTCTAATACTATGTTGAACAAGAGTGGTGAGAGTGGGCATCCTTGTCGTGTTCCTGATCTCAACGGGAAGGCTGCAAGCTTTTTCCCATTGAGGATGATACTTGCTGTGGGTCTTTCATAGATAGATTTGATGAAGTTCAGGAATGTTCCCTCTATCCCTATACTTTGAAGCGTTTTAATCAGGAACGGATGCTGGATTTTGTCAAATGCTTTTTCTGCATCAATTGAGAGGACCAATTGGCTGGCTTTCTGGGGTAGGGGCCTGCTGCATGTTTTTTTCTGGGAGTCTTGCTAGAGTTGAGTCCTCCTACCCCCATCAAGGGGCAGGGCTCTGAGGAAACCGGTTTTTTAGGCTTTTGTTCTCTGGAGGTTTTTTGGTTTATTTGTTCATTTGTTTTCTCTCCCCTTGGCAGCTTTCGGTGGTTCTTTGGAGGTTTAGAGGAAAGCAAACTGTACCCAGACCTCCATCTCAGAGAGAAGCCTCAGTCTGTTCCCCTCTGGGTGCTCCAGAGCACATAAATTCTCCTTCTGCCACTGGCAGACTACATCCCCAGTCACGGTCTCTGGGGTCAGAGGAACTCCTGCTTGTACCCAAAACCATGAGAAATACTAGCTGTGGCTGTCTCGGCAGGTCCAGACCACCAGAGAGGTCCCAACCAGAGATAGCACACTGCGATTTTCAAGCTGGCCCGGGCTGAGAGTGTTCAGAATCTCCCGGTCCTGGAGAGCACCAGCTGGCACCTGCACGGACCTCTTTCGGGGGAGGGTGTGGGGTGCAACTCAGATCCCGGTTGTGTCGTGCAGCGTGCCTGCAGAGCACAAAAGGCTGTGTCTACCCAAGACTACCTCACGGGCACCACCACCCAGACGCTCTCAGGTGCACCGGCGGCTCAGGGACCAAGACCTAGCTTCTTTGCTGTGCTCTCTGATTCCTCGTCTGAGGTGGCAGTCCTGGGTCCATGGCCTTAAGTCCCTGTCTCTAACCGACCAATTCCACCAATTTCCCCTAAGATCTTTTGCTCTTTTTGAGTGCTTTCAACCAGACTCCAACTTAATGCTGATCCCCAATCACAGGGCACTCTCGTATTGGGGTATTACTTTCCAATGGGTCGCTTCTGGTGGCTCCCTCCCCCTTTTGTTTATCTTTCAATATTAGTCCGATGTTCCCACTCTGCTTTACCTGTCCATGGCATCTTCTGCCCCCATAGAGATCCAGAAGTGTATAATTCTAATCTCAGGCTGATTTCATGGGTGATCAGAGTTCTTTGGCAGGTAATCAGCTCACTTTAGGGAACAGGTTGAAACAGCACCTCCTACTTCTCCGCCATCTTGTCTCCCCTCCCCTTTTCTTTCATTTTTAAAAAATCAACTTCTAAAGATCTTTATTCACAAATCAGCAAGTATTTAATACTAAAAGCAGTAATCACAATCACAGATAATCTTGGGAACTAAAAGTCAAAATCGGATGTGTTATAATTTAAACAGTTTTAACACCCACTATTTTGGATTGCTGACAGTCCCTAATGCAGATTAAAGCCATCAATCCAAAACAGTGGTTGGTCATTGCAACCAGATTCCTAATCAGTAAGTGTTGTTGCATTTGAATGTCATATGTATGGTAAAACAGATTATGAACAGTCTCATATTCACAATGAAACTATTTTATATAACTGAATCATCTGATATGCTACCTCCAGCATAACTTAATGGACACAGCTCTACCTTCTAAAGGGATCATTTTTATGATTTTTCCTAGAAAGTGTCGAGTTGAATATAGTTTCTTGTTGCTGCTTTCCATGATTCAAGGCTTAAGCAATGGAAACTAGCTTGAAACAAGAAATCGTAACATGATCTCTCCAGGATGGAGGAGAGATAGGAGTGAGAAAAAGGACATCTTGTCACTTTTTAAAGGTCCACAATTGCTATGCTTTGCAGGGTGTGGAGGGAGAGGAGTTCACAGTGGAGGAGGAAAGAATCAGTCCCAACAATCATATAAACATTTTAAACTTGTCAATATCAAGAGTGAATTTCTAAAACACAAGTTTATATACAGAAGCCATCCAGCTAGCTGTTAACTGAAATGCATATGCTGTATAGTCAAGGGAGTATTGTGTTTACAAAACCACATACCTCTTATTAGAGATATCTAATTTTAAAATAGTACATTCCCTTACTGGATATGCAAGTGAGCAATGGAGGAAGTGGTGCATTTGCAATACCGGCTGGTGCTAAGGATTTCAACCTGTCCGGAAGATGCGAGTTAGAGAACATTTTTAGGCACCAGAGTGGTTCTTTTCTCTCAGCCAATGTCTCCATTTAAGTCATTTTGAATTTTATTTCAAGCTTATTTTGTGAAAATTCTAGTCTTGGTTGAGGATAGTTTCCAAAAGTTTCTTGAGTTACTCCCTGGACTCTCTCTTTATTGTTTTTATGAATGATCACTGAATCCACGTGTATATCCAGCTCAAGTGTTCTTTCTTGTAGAAATGTAGTTGAGCTGTGAGTTTCAAAGATCTGATTATACTGTTTAAAAACAACAGACTTAAGAGAGCCCAGATGCTGGCCACTGAGGTCCATATTCACAATCTTATGGTGGTTGTTACCAACTATCAGTGACTGACCCAGAAGGGGTATATAGCTCTTCAGCTGTCAGGAAGAAATGAAGGCATAGGGAATCTGGGAATAATACACCACATAAGTAGGTTTGTACCGGGTTGTCTTTTTATACCATACCCCAGGCAACTTGAATCCATACTTCATTTTCCTCAGCGTCTCTGAGGCAGACTCACATTTTTTAATGCTCTCTGAAGAATTTTTAAAAAAATGATCTTTCGAATTGTTCCATATCAAAAAGGTCAATGTCTTCACCTGGTTCTTCACTCATCTGAAAAATATCCCAAACTTTCTGGTGCTGATGAAATTAAGTATAATTGATGTCTAAAAGGGCTGCATCTTTGAGACTTGCAGCACGCTTCTCCTCCCAAAGCAGAACCAAGTCCTGAACAAAAGATTCCTTTCTCTGTTGGAATTTTATGGTCTGAAGTTGATTTTCAGACAAAAAGTCTCAGGCTTTGAAGATTGTTGTCATTTCAGTCACTGGGATTTTCTTATTTATTTATTTGATTCCAAGTTTTTATTTTATTCTAGTTAATTAACATATATGGTAAAAATTGGTTTCAGCTGTGGAATTTAGTGATTCATCACTTACATATAACACCCAGTGCTCATCACAAGTGCCCTCCTTAACACCCATCGCCCATTTAGCCTGCCCCTAAACACCTCCCTCCATCAACCCATTTTGTTCTGTATAGTTGAGTCTCTTATGGTTTTGCTTTCCTCTCTCTTTTTTCCCCTTCCCCTATGTTCATCTGTTTTGGTTCTTAACTTTCAAATATGAGTTTAATCATATGGTCTTCTGGGAAGGGACTGCTGTCCTGGTTCTTAGGCCAACTTGTCCTAGTAAAAATGCACCTGCAGGGTGCAGATTGTGGAGCTGGGTGTAAGTGGCTCCAGCTTCCATTGGGGGTGCTGGGTTGCTCACTGAAGTCTGTCAGTGCTGTTGGAGATGGGGAAAATGGTGACACCCCGCTCTCATGTCCCCAAAGTGGGGAATTCACACCTTCCACTGTTCAGGAAACCCTCACAAGAAGAGCAAACAATCTCTTTCTTGTGTTCCTGGATTCTGTCAGATACCTGCTTTTACCCTGGCTGTGTCCTACCTGACTGCCTGCCAGGCAACACAGTACTCCTGTGTTTGATCTCAGGCAGGCAGCAATTTCAAAACTCCAAATTTTAGAGATCTGTGAGGTGTGGACCTGGGCCGATTCTCTGGGGGAGGATCTTCTCATGTTGTGGCTGATATTGGTTAGTCCCAGAGAAGCAGTTGCACTACCATGCTGGGGCTTTGAGTTTATGGTAAAGTACAGCAAAAAACTACACCAAGGTCTGCTCCCCTCAGCAGGTGTCTCTTTCTATGCTAATGACTGTTCACCAGCTCTTTTGTCCCCTGAGAGGCTGTGCTACCTCTCCCAAATGCACTCCAAGAAGGGGAAATTTCTCTCCCAGTATGTGACCCAGGGGATCCTCAAACCATGCTGTCCACTCCTGGCCCTCTGCCCTTCTTCCCCACAGGTGCACTGCTATGCCAGCCAATCTCCACTCGGTAGTGGCTTGGACTTCTAAAACCTCAGACATTGAGCTCCACTGCTCATAAAAACACGGATAATCAGCTGCTGTAGTTTTTCCAGTTGATTTTTTTGGGGATATGTTTCTCTTGTGCAATTCCCTGTGTGCTGCTTTTTCTCTGTTTCTCTCTCTCTCTCTGTTTCTCTCCTGTCTCTCCAAGATCAATGCTCCATCCCCTCTGCAGCATCCATGATTCTTTTCTACCCAGAATTGGGTCTCCCCACCTCTTACCTTCCATGATGTGGCTTCTTTTCTCCCTCTAGTTCTGCAGTTTGTTCTCTCAGCATTTAGATTGATTTCCTGGGTGTTCAGAATGACTTGATATTTATCTAGCTGGGTTTGAGGGTTGAGACAAGCATAGGGTCCTCTTACTGCTCTGCCATCTTAACTCCTTCCCCAGTCATTGGGATTTTCAAGATCATCCTCTTGATAAACTCAGCAATAGTTCATTCATTTCTTTGGCAGGTCCCTCTTTGCCAGCAGTGTCTCTTCTCAGCCACTGTTCCCTTTCTCTCTCTCTCTTTTATATCGAAGTATAATTAACATAGAGCATTGTTAATTTTTGATGTAAAATTTAATGAATCAGTAATTCTATACATTACCCAGTGCTCATCAAGGTTAAGTGTACTCTTAATCTCTTTTATCTATTTTACCCATCCCCTCACCTCCCTTCTGGCAACCACCAGTTTGTTCTCTGTATTTAAGAGTCTGGTCCTTTCCTTTTCCAGTCCTTCTTTTTCTTTGTTTGTTCGTTTGTTTTAAAATTCCACTTATGGGTGAAATTATATGGTATTTGTCTTGCTCTGACTGACTTATTTCACATTATATTGTATACCTGAAGCTAGTATAACATTATGTTAATTATTATTGAGTTAAAAATATATACATTAGTATTTTTTTTTAATTTTATTTTTTTATTTCTTTTCAGTGTAACAGTATTCATTTTTTTTTTCACCACACCCAGTGCTCCATGCAATACGTGCCCTCCCCAATACCCACCACCTGGCTCCCCCAACCTCCCACCACCCGCCCCTTCAAAACCCTCAGATTGTTTTTCAGTGCCCATAGTCTCTCATGGTTCTCCTCCCCTTCCAATTTCCCTCAACTCCCTTCTCCTCTCCATCCCTTATTTTTTTTTAATTTTATTTTTTAATTTCTTTTCAGTGTAACAGTATTCATTTTTTTTTCACCACACCCAGTGCTCCATGCAATACGTGCCCTCCCCAATACCCACCACCTGGCTCCCCCAACCTCCCACC
>JAHRIG010005084.1:0-11840 GCA_020311275.1 Eira barbara
AATCTAGTATGCATTTTGACATATTGAGTAAGCACTGAATTCCAGTTGGCCACCTTCTACACATTTCACACTTTCACTCCTGTATGAAAACAATGATGTTAATTTAAGAAAGTTGGGAGTCCCACTGAGCGGTCAGACACATTCTTAGCATTTGTACGCTTACTCTCCTATTTAAAATCTCTCATATGGGGGCGCCTGGGTGGCTCAGTGGGTTAAAGCCTCTGCCCTCGGCTCAGGTCATGATCCCAAGGTCCTGGGATCGAGCCCCACATCGGGCTCTCTGCTCAGTGGGGAGCCTGCTTCCTCCCTTCTCTGCCTGCCTCTGTGCCTACTGGTGATCTCTGTCTGTCAAATAAATAAGTAAAATCTTTAAAAATTTTTTAAAAATCTCTAATATGGAGTGCGGAGGGAGCAGTCCATAGGCACTCTCTCACATTCATTACATCCATAATTTTCTCTGCTGTATGAATTCCATGATGTGCAGTTAAGGGTTGTGTGCCTGCTAGAGGTTTGGCCACATTATTCATCCGGTGTCTTTTCAGTATGAATTCTCAGTTTAGAAGGGAAGCATGTTGGACAAAGGCCTTGCCACACTGGCTGTATTTGTGAGGTTACTGTCTAATATGAATTCTCTCATAGGCATGAATCGGTGACCACTTTTTAACCAATTTTTCTCACATTCTTTTTTTCTTTCCTTCTTAAAGATTTTATTTATTTATTTGACAGAGAGATGGAGAGAGAGCACAAGTAGAGAGGAGGGTCAGGCAGGGGGAGAGGAGAAACATGCTGCCCGCTGAACAGGGAGCCTGATGCAGAGCTCAATCCTGGGACCCTGGGATCATGACCTGAGCCGTATAACTGCCTGAGCCACCCAGGTGCCCCGTTGTTACATTCTATATACTGGTAAGCCATCTATCCCATATGAATATTATGATGTTTAGTGAGGACCAAGTGCCTGTAAAGGCTTAACAACATTCTTAACGTTGGTATGGTTTCTCTCCAGTATGAACTCTGTGATGTCGAGTAAGGTTTGAGCTGTGTATAAAGGCCTTGCTACATTCTTGACATTGGTAAGGTTTCTCTCCAGTATGAATTCTGTAATGTTTAGCAAGGACTGAGCTGTGGTTAAAGGCCTTGCCACATTCCTGACATTGGTAAGGTTTCTCTCCAGTATGAATTCTGTGATGTTGAGTAAGGGCTGACCTGTCACAAAAGGCCTTGCCACATTCCTGACATTGGTAAGGTTTCTCTCCACTATGAGTTTTGTGATGCCGAGAACGATTTGACCTCCAGGTAAAGGCCTTGCCACATTCTTGACATTGGTAAGGTTTCTCTCCAGTGTGAGTTCTGTGATGTTGAGTAAGGGTTGACCTGTCACAAAAGGCTTTTCCACATTCTTGACATTGGTAAGGTTTTTCTCCACTATGAATTCTGTGATGTTGAATAAGGGCTGGGCGCTGGTTAAAGCTCTTGCCACATTCATGACATTGGTAAGGTTTCTCTCTATTATGAATTCTGTGATGTCTATTAAGACCTGAGTGATTGTTAAAAGCCTTGCCACATTCTTGACATTTGTAGGGTTTCTCTCCAGAATAGATCTGTGAACGTCCATTTTTTGAAGAACAGTCCTTAAAGCTTTGACCACCTTCTTCACATTTGTGTATTTTTTCTCCAGTATGCATTCGCTGATGCTGAGATAGTATTGAATGGCAGTCAAAAGACTTACCACATTCCTTAAAAGTGTAAGTTTCCTTTCCCAAAGGGATTATCTCATTGATGTTTAGGCTTGATGACTGACTAAGCATCGTCCCTGGTTTATTAGATGTAAAGGGTTTTTTTCCCTCATGAATTCTCTGATGATCACCAACACTGGAGGACTGGTTATGAGCTTTCCCACATTCATTGTATTTATGAGGACTGTTTCCCAAATGATGACCATTATGTATAGTGAGGTTAGAGCTTGGATGAAAGCCTTCCCCACATTTATAACATTCATAATGGTTCTCTGCAAACCTAGCCTTGACACATCGGTAAATGCTGGAGCCCTGGTTCAATGATTTCTGCGATTCAGTACATTCAGCAATTCTGACTCCAGTGAAAAGCCTCTGGTCATTCTGGAGGGTCGACTCCTCAGTGAAGCCCCTCTCGTATGGATCCCACTGAGCACTTTGTTCTTCATTTATAAATCTCTGATTTAAGGTCAGGCCAATCCTATCTTCCAAATGGGTCAAATCATTATTGTCAGCATGGACTAGGTTACTTTCCAGATCTGCCAAATGGTCTGTCCACAAATAGCTATGTTTGAATATCTGACTGGAGCTTTTGCTGACAGAAACACACTGCTCTGCAGAAACAGTTGGCTTAAAAAGGGAGGTTTTCCGCAGCAGTTTATATCCTTCACCATTTGGGGCAGTGAGATTCTCATTAAGGGCAATTGCCTTGGTTTGGGTGTATTGTCCAGCATTTTTTTGATGCCTTTCACTGTCCCCATCATTGTCCCAGTCTGTGCATAAGTGTAAAATCTCAACAGCACTATGTTTGTATCTGTGCATTGATCCGTTCTGGAAAGAACCTTCTATGCTCTGCTGTAGCAGGAAACTCTGGGTCTCATGTGAAGATACAGCTGAAAGATACCAAATAAAAGTAAAACCATTGCACTTACTACATTCAGAAGAATATACTGAAGACTCCTAATGCAGAAGCATCAAGTCAAACAGACAATGTCAGAAAGATGGCTGACAAGGAGTCATCAGGACCTCATTTCTCCATAGATACATAACATGGCACACAACATATTGACCATATATTGTAATAGATAATTCTGTAACATGGTCATGGTGTAGCAGAAATCACTTTCATGTATCTCTAACCATCACAAAAAGGATCATATGACCTCAAAAATGGAAACAGAAAACTGAACTGAATCAAACAAGAGTACAGTAAAAACAGGAACATATCAAGCACAGGAAGAGTTGTTTGGCAGAAAAGATCAACAACACTCACAGCTGATTAACTAAATGAAGAATAACAGAAAAAAGACTGACTATAATGATAAGTGAAGAAGTGAAAGCAGACACAGTATAACTGACGGTAGGAATAAAAGTAATTATAAGAGGCAACAGTGGATATCAGTGGCCAGGAATTGATACTAAAAGACAAGTACAAATTTCAGAAAAGTTATAACAAATTTAGACTGGATCACTCAGGAAAATAGAAAAAATCTCAATAGATCTACAACTGTGAAGCCGAATGAAAGAGGAATAGATGAAAAAAATCCAACAAACAAAAACTGTGTGCCAGATGAGTTCACTGAATATTCAAACAGACTCTGAAGGGGAAAGGACTGCAAATCTCCTCAAACATTTCCAAGGAGTGAGGGTCAGAGGAACTAGCAGAACACTCTCTCTGTGGCACCAGCATTCCCAGCTCATGCAAGCCAGACGAAGACACTAGAAATCACGAAGTTTGCAAAACTCTACCTGTGAGGCATCTTCACTCAAAGTCTCCATTAAAATAGAGTAAACTGAATCAAACACACATTTTCCCTTTTTACAAGATGATCAAGTGGGAAACAGACCTGGAATTAAGGGCGCTCCGACATGCAGAAAACCATAAATTCAAGACTCCACATTAACAGAATGAGCAAAAAATGACATGATCACATTAAGGGAGACAGAATACAAATATGGGCATACTGGACAACGTGTCATGTTAAAAGCACTCAAAGTAGAGAGAGGAGGAAACCCCAACCTAATGAATGCCACAGATGTATGAAAAGCTGAAACCTATTCAGTAGGGACAGTCTGCATGCTTCTCCTCTATCATCAGCAGGTAATGAAGTGACCCCACCACTGCCTTTGAGTAGAGTACTGGACACTCTACTCAGAACAATTATGTAACCAAAAATAGAATAAAGAAATCTAAACTGAAAAAGAAACAGTAAAACTCATTGTTCACATGGGACATGATTACAGAAATCCCTAAAGATCATTTTAATTTTTTTACTGCTTTTGGTTATTGTTTGTATTGTTTATTTCTGCCAGTTTCTCCCTACTAGACTTCCCATTTCGCAAGTTGTTCGTGTTATACAATACAGAGTTAAGAAAAATTTTGTATTAAACAACTTAATTTCCACCAAGAAACTAAAAAAGGAAGAGACTGAGATGAAATTTAGTAGAGGAATGAAATAAAGAGAAGTCTTAAGTAAATAAAGTAAAAGGTTAACATTAACGGAACACAGAAAGTAATGCCCATTTCAATCAATAAAACAAAACTGGCAATGCTTTAACTCCATAAACTATTACATAATAATAAATAGGGAAATTTGTTTTTTAAAGATTTAATTTGTTTACTTGACAGACAGAGATCACAAGTAGGCAGAGAGGCAGGCAGAGAGAAAGGGAGAAGCAGGCTCCCCACTGAGCACAGAGCCTGATGCGGGGCTCGATCCCAGGACCCTGGCATCATGACCTGAGCTGAAGGCAGAGGCTTTAACCCACTGAGCTACCCAGCACCCCCAAATAGGGAAATTTATGAAAAAACAAACAAACAAACAAAAACAAAACAAAACAGGGAATTCCTAAAATTGGACAAGTTATTAAGACTGATTTCCTAACCATGAACCAAAGAATCAGACTGAATCACGATAGTTTCAAAGGTTCCTAAAAAGGGGGCAGAGCACACAGGTGAGTATGGAGTCCTTCGCTTCCCTTCACTCTTCATTCAAGCCAACCCTACTCCTGCATAACAAACTTAACCCAATCGCTCTTCTCTGGACCTCCTCTTATTTTTCCTTCTTCAATTTTCCATGCCACCATACTCATGGAAACAACTCCCTCCTTCACAACAAATGCAGGTGAAATCTCCTGGCTGCAACGCTGGATTTTGTAGCTTGGACCCCACTGCATCCGTGGCCTTTATTAATTTCAGGTTTCCTCTGCATTTTTACTAATACCCATGGCTTCAGGCTACAGGATCACTTCTTTGAACCTAGGCTGCCTTCTGAAAACTGACTTTGCCTAAAATGAGCACAGTTATACAACATGGTTTCACTTTCTGGTCTTCCCCGAAGAATCCACTTCCAAAGAAAAGCCTTCCTGATGCTCCTCAGTGGTGAGAGGTAAGAGACCACACTCAAGGAAATGGAGTTAAGAAGCTCTCACAGAAATGACTGTTCTTCCATGTACGCCCTGGGCTGTTCTTTCTGGGTTGCCTGTGAGGACCACAGGCTCTTCTTGGTCTTCCATTTCCTTTCTTTGCTGTGCTGGGCACATGCTTCTTCTCTTTCCCTGTCCCTTCCCTTCTACATTAAGGAACATTTATCTCCACTGTGATACAGATCAGTTTGCTTTCCTAGGACTTTATCCTACTATGAATACTTAGGATTAGCTTCTTTGGAAGAGTAGGGTTAGTTTTCTTTACCTGCAACTTCTTAAGACACTAATCTACATATGTATATGCTTCTTGGTATCCACCTTGATTTCCTTTCTATTAATATATACTTTACAATGTTCTATTACATTAGGTGTACAACGTGGGTAATCAACAACTCTATAGGTGCTACTATACTCACCAATAGTAGCTAATACCTGGCACCATAAAATGCTATGGGAAAACCACTGGGGGAGTTCCCTGTATTCTTTTTACCCCACGGAAGCCTGTACTTCTCATTCCCACTTCTTCACGTTGCCCATCCTTCTTCTCCATTCCACACTGGTAACATTCAGGCTATTCATTGTATTTGTGTCTCTTTCAGCTTTTTTCATGGTGTCTTGTCATTTGTGGTAATTGTGGTTTGACCCAGAAGGTGTTATGCGATGTGAACTAAGTGACATACAAATACTATATGTATTCTCTTACGTGTACAACTAAAACAACTTAAGTGAACAAACAAGAAACAGACCTATGAATGTCTATTTTGTTTTGAAAAAAGTCCATGGATAATCTTAATAAATATAAAAATTCCAAGATGACACATAACCTATACTGTAACCTGTTGGTCTGTAACAGTGTTCCAATACTGGCAGAAGACAACAGGTTCCCAGGTCAAAGCCCAAGTGTCTTATGGCTCATGACACAGCAAACATCATAAACATCTTCATCACACTAATTCCACTGGCCAGCCACCCACCCCCAACTCTTACAGGGACGCACTGCACATGGGGTGGGTTTGTGTTGGAGACTCTGAGCATAGGAAACCCCAGTTTCTTCAAGGAACATCTAGGATATATGCCCAATCCTTGGCCATGAAAATAGACCATCTGTTTTCCTGTAGAATAAACTCATCTGTCCTCAACCCAAGATCAAGATGCTATCACTATACTACCAAGCATTTTTATACACAAATATGAGTGGAATGACCATTATAACTAAAACATCAATCAAGGAAATACTCACACAGATCATGAGGTCACCACATGCCTTCAAGGAATATTGACAATACTATATAAGGCACATGTATGATTTGGCTCAGATATCCACCACAGTACAGATACATTTTCCTTCATGATCTTTTGCTGCTCACCTGGCACTGCTATACAGTCACATGCAGGGTAGATGCCAAAGTCAATGTACCTGCAAGGTTTGACTTTAAGATCTTCCAGCCATCGGCCATAGGGCCAACTGCAAAGGTCTGGAAGATACCCAAGATGCACACTGTACCACCAAAGACACATCCCTGGCTACTCTGTGAACCTAACAAAGTAGCATTCATCCCAAGTCATGGTAGAAATCTTTCACCCAAAGGTGTCAGCGTGGGTGGGACTCCATTACACACAATGTCCAATGATCACCTATTCCCCTGTGTAGATGAACCTACCTGGCTAAGGAGAACTGTCAGCACCTGTGGCTGACTGGGGTGTCCAGCCAATGCTTTGAACTAGAACATTCTCTGTTCTCTTTCTGGGTAGCTATGCACATTCTAAGTCACTTCCCATGGCTGATCCTATCCTCCATTCCTGCGACACTAGAAGCCTGAACAGAGACTCTAGACAACCTCAGAGCTCTCTTACAGGCTTCTGGGGAGAAAACCAAATCAGCACTGACCAAGCACTGAGCTGAGATAACCCCAGATACACTTTTAGTTCACATTCCTGAATGAAAGCAATCCAAATTTAGGTGAATGGGAACAGGGGTTCTGGGGTGGCTCAGTTGGTTAAGTGGCCACTCTTTGTTACAGCTCAGTTCATGATGTCAGGGTGCTGGGTTCAATCACGTCATCAGCTCTCCACTCAGCTGCGACTCTGCTTCAGGATTCTCTCTCTCTGTGTCTTCACTCTACTCACTAGTGTGCTCTAAAATAAATGATTCTTAAAAAAAAAAAACAAAACAAAACAAAAAACAAAAAAAACAAACAAACAAAAAAAAAAAACTGGGCTCCTGGGTTCTTAGTGGGTTAAACTTCCAACTCTTCATTTCATATCAGGTCATGATCTCAGTCTCAGGGTCCTGAGATGGAGCCCTATGTCAGGCTTCAAGCTCAGCAGGGAGTCACTTTGAGATTCTCTCTCCCTCTCCCTCTGCCCCTCCCCTGCCTCTCACCTGAGCTTTCTGTAAAAATAAATGAATATATCTTTTCTTTATTTTAAACTGATCTGGAACTTATGTAAATACTTAAGTTAAGAAATGCATGAAAGATATAAATACATGTTATGGATTATATAGTATTGAATATAGCATTCTCATGATAAATCTGTCTTTGACATTTTTATTGGAAGATCATAAACAATTGCAGGCTTAAGCAGCTCTCCATCAGCATGCCAATGCAGGCAGCAGAAAATCCACATGCACTAACTTTAAGGATACTCTCCATTTTAGGGCTTCCTTGAAACAGCTAGTTAGTTTCAGGGCAAAGTGTCATCGACTTTGTGCCAGACACTGAAAGAATTCAAAGAAGAGACATTCACAAACATCTTCCACATCCACCTCTGCTACAGTTATGTGTTTCAGCATAGACTGGCCCCTGTGACAGTTCTGGTCAATGGCATAGAGAGAGTGCTGCCTTGGGGAGGAAGGCTTTCCCTGAATGAGAACAGAAATGGTTCAACTGAAATTCCCTATGTCCTATGAGATTTACACTATCTCCTTTGCTGCCAGAAACATGGATGGCTCTCTAGTGCTGGGCAGTTATCCTGGGGCCAAGAAAATTCAAGTATAAGCACTATGGCTGGGGGTGGACAATCCCAGAAAGAAGACATGTAAAAATCAGATTATACTCGAGGTTGTCTGGGCTATTTCAGAAGACTTGAGCATGTACCAACTCACTGGATATGTAAATATCCAAGTATTCACCTTCTTTTCTGCATGTACACATCAGGCTCTCATGGTATTGCTGACCACAGCAGAACAGCTACTAAAAAATGTATTATCCTTCAACTGATCCCATGTTCAATACAAGCGTACCATGCTACCCAACTTGAATGTTACCTGTCTCTACAACTCATACAAATCCTCTTTTCAGTCAGGTTAAGAGGGGTATAGGGATAGTGTGGGCTCTGAAACAACATAGGGACAGCTACCCCAAATGTTGGGAAGGCTCTTTTTTTTTAAATTTTTTAAAAAGATTTTATTTATTTATTTGACAGACAGATCACAAGTAGGCAGAGAGGCAGGCAGAGAGAGAAGGGAGGAAGCAGGCTCCCTGCTGAGCAGAGAGCCCGATGTGGGGCTCAATCCCAGGACACTGGGATCATGACCTGAGCCGAAGGCAGTGGCCTTAACCCACTGAGCCACCCAGGCACCCCTTGGGAAGGCTCTTTGAAGCAGAAATCATCACTGCTGGTAATTAGTGACTGACTTTTCAATGAATCAGTGCCTTGCACATGGATCAGAGCACAGGATAAATTCACCCCAGGGCTGAGTGGAGGTGAGGGAGGGCACTGCCAACCACAGGTCATCATGCTTGCAAGGTCACCCATCTATCCTAGATCAGACCTATGTTGGGTTATATTCCTGGGATACCAATGCTTTGTGGAACCACAACATATACCTGGCTGGTTCTCACTCTTAGTGTCTGGCAGCCTTCTTCATCTTCAACATCTACTCTGTCATGTGACATCTTTAAGCTATGCCCACCATGTTCAAATCAACTAATACCCCCTCTCCACGCACTCCATGAATCTGGGCCTCAGAGAGTACAATTATCTCTGTCATCCAATAGCAACTGGTCCTCAGGACCAGCAGGGAATACATTACATCATGAGAAAAGCTTTGGACATCCCAGACAGCCACGTTTCCCAGGAATGCTTCTCTGTCCCCTTTGCTCATCACGAGTAGCTTCCTAAGGCCTTACAGTGACCAAAGGGACCTCTCTACCAGATCTTTGTTTGCATTTCAAGAGTTCACCATATTTCATTTCCATAGCACTTACCTTCCTCTCAAACTGTTGCAACATCATGTTTTATGTGTCCTTACAACTTCCAGTGCCAAATGCCTAAACTAATCCTGTGGCCCAGTGATGGATTTTTGCTTCTCTTCCAGTGCAGTGGTGACAACATTATATTTAAAATGCACATAGGCCTCACGTGATCCTGTTATCAACCATTTACAATGGCACTAGAAAACTCCAACCTACTCCTAAGGCTAGGCAAGGGCCTGCCTGGCTTAGGTGGGAGGGTGACTGCAGTGACAAAGAAGTTTCCAGAGCACAGGAGGGAAAGTCAGCTGTGATGCCTCCGTCACTGAAATAGAGATGAGACCGAAGAACTGGACAGGATTTGGGAAGAAAGGAAGCACAAATTTTCTTTCTAGATTCAGAGTCAGTAGTGTAGCCTTAGACAGGGTCCTCTCCCCAGATGAAGAATTCAGGCCAATGTTTCAGCCTAGATCTGTTTCATCTCTTCCATTGGGCTGCTCCATCACTCCTAACAGAAGACTGTGTTCTGTTTAAGTTAGAACATCTACTCAGTACCCAGCCCTGTCCCATCTTTGTTTCTTTCAAATAAATGTTAAAAAAAAAAAAACAAAGAAAAACAAAAACAAATACCATGATTCATGAAGTCTCCACATTTTTACCTAATAAGTGCTGACACTGAAGTGACCAAAATGGATGACATCACTTCCTAGAAGGGAAAAGAATAACAACTAAGGAATTCTTACTTCTCCAATTGCAAAGGAGGGAGTGATGTCTCAATTTAACTAAAGGAATGTATAATGCCCCCTGCAGAATTACTCTCACATTTAAATTAAATTTTGAATACCACGTCATTCCATGGAAACTCTTGTTAAAATCTCTATCAAGGTAGGTAAGCAACAGGTCAACACAGGAATAAGGAAAACAGAGTAGATCCTACAGGAGTAAAACCCAATTATGTAAGAGGATTCACATGGGGAGATTCTCAAACTAAGATACACGAGATATAGGAAGCATAAATTCAATACAATACAGAGAAAACTATTTCTATTGTGAATCTAATATCTCTTTGCTTGCTAGGAAATCATCACTTTTCAAACTTGGAAATGATCTGGTTTGAACCAAGATTCCTTTTCCTTCTGAAGATACAGGTACACACACGTACGTATGTACACGTGCTTCTTCCTACTTAGTTCTGGGATTTCAAAATCTATCTTTAGCTTAATATGACACACTGCATTCTGTGCGGATCAAAACCCTAAAACTCTGCTTGTGTTCTCTATGCTCACAAAACAACAGGAGAAACATAGTGTAAAATTTGATCGATAGTCCTTGAGAACTGTGTAGTTGTGGCTTATCATTGTATTAGTGACTTTGTTCAATTAGCGATCGTTAGGTAGAACCCCTCCCTGGGTGTTAGATGGTGAGCCATGGCTCAGGACAAGAAAAAGAAACTAACATTTTAAAAAACCATTCATGACAATCCTTATCAAAATCGCAGCAATAAAAAAAATCTTGTAATTTTGAAATAGAGAAATACACTCAAAACCATTCTGTGAGATCAGCAGTACCCTGATATCAAAGCAGTATAAATAAAAGATAAAAGGCTAGTTTATCTGATGAAACTTCTGCTACTCTGGCATTCTTTGGACACCCATCTACATGTACAAAATAGAGTCAAAAGAAAAAACGAATCCCACTGAAAATAATTGTTCCTCTCTAGAGATCCATCTGCCCCTGAATCCTTTCAGGTCTACTAACAAATACAGTTAACCACTGAATAACGTGATTTTCATCAATAACAGTCCACTTATGCACAGAGAAGTTTGCTTGATATAAATCCAGTGCACTACAGTAAATATCTTTTCATTATGATTGCCTTCATATTTTATTTCTTCAAATTACTTCCTTATAAAACTATGGTATATACAGCAGACCACATTGCAAAGAATGGGATGACTCATGACATGTTGTAATTAACCCATCAAACACCACAGCTGGAGAGAGGTAAAACACAATGACAGGGGCACCTGGGTGGCTCAGTGGGTTAAGCCCCTGCCTTTGGCTCAGGTCATGATCTCAGGGTCCTGGGATGGAGTCCCCCATCCAGCTCTCTGCTCAGCAGGGAGCCTGCTTCCCCTCCCTACCTGCCTCTTTGCTTACTTCTGATCTCTCTCTGTCAAATAAAGAAATAAATGAATAAACAAACAAATAAATCTAAAAAGAAACACAATGGCAAATCCATTTCATCTTGTGCAAGAGCTCCTAGAAAATCACTAGTAGGATTCTCAGCAGCCCGAATAGGAATGGGCCCAGTATAACGTACTCAGGTACTCAAAGATTGAAAAATAGCCACCAACAATACTTTACTGAGCAAAATTCTTTTCCACAGAGGCAGAAACGAAGACATTCCCAAATAAAGATCCCTCTAAGCTTACCAGTAAATCTGTCCTACAAGAACCATTAAAGGAAGTCTTTCTAGATGACATAA
>JAHRIG010005102.1:0-12146 GCA_020311275.1 Eira barbara
CCCCATTGAGAATGATATTTGCTGTGGGTTTTTCATAGATGGCTTTGATGATATTGATGATATTTATTTTTCATAGATGGCTTTGATGATATCTATCCCTACACTTTGCAGAGTTTTGATCAGGAAAGGATGCTGTACTTTATCAAATGCTTTTTTAGCATCTATCGAGAGTATCATATGGTTCTTGTTCTTTTATTAATATATTGTATCACATTGATTGATTTGCAGATGTTGAACCAACCTTGCAACACTGGAATAAATCCCCCTTGGTTGTGGTGAATAATCCTTTTAAGGTACTGTTGGATCCTATTGGCTAGTATTTTGGTGAGAATTTTCGCATCTGTGTTCATCAAGGTTATTGGTCTGTAGTTCTCTTTTTTGATGGGATCCTTATCTGGTTTTGGGATCAAGGTGATGCTGGCCTCATAGAATGAGTTTGGGTGTTTTCCTTCCATTTCTATTTTTTGGAACAGTTTCAGGAGAATAGGAATTAATTCTTCTTTAAATGTTTGGTAGAATTCCCCTGGGAAGCCGTCTGTCCCTGGGCTCTTTTTTGTTGAGAGATTTTTTTTTTTTTTAAAGATTTTATTTGACAGAGATCACAAGTAGGCAGAGAGGCAGCCAGAGAGAGAGAGGAAGGGAAGCAGGTTCCCTGCTGAGCAGAGAGCCAGATGCGGGGCTCGATCCCAGGACCCTGAGATCATGACCTGAGCCAAAGGCAGAGGCTTTAACCCACTGAGCCACCCAGGCGCCCCTGTTGAGAGATTTTTGATGACTGTTTCAATCTTCTTACTGGTTATGGGTCTGTTCAGGTTTTCTATTTCTTCCTGGCTCAGTTGTGGTAGTTTATATGTCTCTAGGAATGCATCAATTTCTTCCAGATTGTCAAATTTGCTGGCGTATAGTTGCTCATAATATGTTCTTATAATTGTTTGTATTTCTTTGGTGTTGGTTGTGATCTCTCCCCTTTCATTCATGATTTTATTGATTTGGGTCCTTTCTCTTTTCTTTTTGATAAGTCTGGCCAGGGGTTTATCAATCTTATTAATTCTTTCAAAGAACCAGCTCCTAGTTTCGTTGATTTGTTCTATTTTTTTTTTTGGTTTCTATTTCATTGATTTCTGCTCTGATCTTTATTATTTCTCTTCTGCTGCTGGGTTTAGGCTTTCTTTGTTGTTCTTTCTCCAGCTCCTTTAAGTGTAGGGTTAGGTTGTGTATTTGAGACCTTTCTTGGTTCTTGAGAAAGACTTGTACTGCTATATATTTTCCTCTCAGGACTGCCTTTGCTGATTCCCACAGATTTTGAACCATCATGTTTTCATTATCATTTGTTTCCATAAATTTTTTCAATTCTTTAATTTCCTGGTTGACCCATTCATTTTTTAGAAGGATGCTCATTAGTCTCCATGTAATTTGGATTGTTTCCAAATTTCCTCTTGTGATTGAGTTCTAGCTTCAGAGCATTGTGGTCTGAAAATATGCAGGGAATGATCCCAATCTTTCGATACTGGTTGAGACCTGATTTATGACCGAGGATGTAATCTATTCTGGAGGATGTCCCATGTGCACTAGAGAAGAATGTGTATTCTGTTGCTTTGGGATGGAATGTTCTGTATATATCTGTGATGTCCATCTGGTCCAGTGTATCATTTAAGGCCTTTATTTCCTTGTTGATCTTTTGCTTGGATGATCTGTCCATTTCAGTGAGGGGAGTGTTAAAGTCCCCTACTATTATTGTCTTATTGTTGATGTGTTTCTTTGATTTTGTTATTAATTGGTTTATGTAGTTGGCTTCTCCCAAGTTAGGGGCATAGATATTTAAAATTGTTAGGTCTTCTTGTTGGACAGACACTTTGAGTATGATATAATGTCCTTCCTCATCCCTTATTATAGTCTTTGGCTTAAAATCTAATTGATCTGATATAAGGATTGCCACCCCAGCTTTCTTTTGATGTCCATTAGCATGGTAAATTGTTTTCCACCCCCTCACTTTATATCTGGAGATGTCTTTGGGTCTAAAATGAGTTTCTTGTAGACAGCATATTGATGTGGTTTTTTTTTTTTTTTTTTTTTTTTATCCATTCTGATACCCTGTGTCTTTTGATTGAGGCATTTAACCCATTTACATTCAGGGTCACTATTGAGAGATATGAATTTAGTGCCATTGTATTGCCTTTAAGGTAACTGTTACTGTATATTGTCACTGTTCCTTTCTGATCTGCTAATTTTAGGCTCTCTCTTTGCTTAGCAGACCCCTTTCAATATTTCCTGTAGAGCTAGTTTGGTGTTTACAAATTCTTTTAGTTTTTGTTTGTCCTGGAAGCTTTTTATCTCTCCTATTTTCAGTGATAGCCTAGCTGGATATAGTATTCTTGGCTACATGTTTTTCTCGTTTAGTGCTCTGAATATATCATGCCAGTTCTTTCTGGCCTGCCAGGTCTCTGTGGATAAGTCTGTTGCCAATCTAATATTTTTACCCTTGTATGTTACAGACTTCTTGTCCCGGGCTACATTCAGGATTTTCTCTTTGTCGCTAAGACTTGTAAATTTTACTATTAGATGACAGGGCGTGGACCTATTCTTATTGATTTTGATGGGGGGTTCTCTGAGACTCCTGGATTTTGATCCTTGTTCCCTTTGCCATATTAGGTAAATTCTCTACAATAATTCTCCCCAATATACCTTCTGCTTCCCTGTCTCTTTCTTCTTCTTCTGGTATCCCAATTATTCTAATGTTGTTTGTCTTATGGTATCACTTCTCTCTCGAATTCTCCCCTCGTGCTCCAGTAGTTGTTTGTCTCTTTTGCTCAGCTTGTTTATTCTCCATCATTTGGTCTTCTATATTGCTAATTCTCTCTTCTGCCTCATTTATCCTAGCCGTAAGAGCCTCCCTTTTTTATTGCACCTCATTAATAGCTTTTTTTATTTCAACTTGGTTAGATTTTAGTTCTTTTATTTCTCCAGAAAGGGCTTTTATCTCTCTGGAGAGGGTTTCTCTATTATCTTCCATGCCTTTTTCAAGCCCAGCTAGCACCTTGATAATTGTCATTCTGAACTCTAGATCTGACATATTACTAATGTCCATATTGATTAGGTCCCTGGCCTTCGGTACTGCCTCTTGTTCTTTTTTTTTTTGTGGTTTTTCCTCCTTGTCATCTTATCCAGATAAGAATATATGAAGGAGTGAATACTAAAAGGGTGACAAAGACCCCAGTAAAATGTGCTTTAACCAAATCAAAGGAGGCCCCAAATCATGGGGGGAAGAATGGGGGTAAAAAGTTCAGAAAAATTAAAAAAAAAAATAAGAGAAAAAAATAAAGAGAAAATATATATATATTAGACTGGCGAATAGAACAGGTTCACCCAGTTAATTTTGAGAGTATTTTGGTCTCTTATTAGAAACTACCTCCCAAGATTTTAAAGAATGAAAAACGTATATAAGGGTAAACATGATGAAGGGATGGAATATGACTATAAAGATGAAAAAAAATTTTTTTTTAATTTCTAAAAAAGGAGTTGATAAGTTGGTTGGGAGAATAAAGAAAAAGAAAGTGGAGAGAATTTGCTCAGGCTGGAGACTAGAACAAAGCCCTGTGCTAGATTTAGGGTATATTTTGATTTATTAGAGGAAGTTGGATCCCAAATTTTTTTAGAAGAAAAAAACCCTATGTGTATCAAAAAATAAAGTTTGATACATTGAAGGATATAATGTGACTATAATAATGAAGGTTCAAAAAAATTTTTTTTGAAAGGTATTGTTTTTTTTTTGTTTTTTTGTTTTTTAAGATTTTATTTATTTATTTGTCAGAGAGAGTGAGCACAGGCAGACAGAGTGGCAGGCAGAGGCAGAGGGAGAAGCAGGCTCCCTGCTGAGCAAGGAGCCCGATGTGGGACTCAATCCCAGTACCCTGGGATCATGACCTGAGCCGAAGGCAGCTGCTTAACCAACTGAGCCACCCAGGCGTCCCATTGAAAGGTATTGTTAAGATAAACTAATTAAGAAGCGTTAAAAGAGGAAAGGGTAAAAGTTAAAAAAAAAAATTTAGCAGAAGAAAAAAATAAGATTAAAAAAGATAAATTAACTTTCAAGACTAAAGAATCATGGGGAGAAAGCCATGAATTCTGCGCTTTGTTTTCTCCTCCTCTGGAATTCCGCTATCCTCCTTGGTAAGTGAACTTGTTAGTGGCTGGATTTCTTGATGATCTTCTTGCGGAGGGGCCTGTTGTAATGATTCTCAAGTGTCTTTGCCTGAGGCGGAATTGCACCGCCCTTACCAGGGGCTGGGCTAAATAATCTGCTCGGGTTCGCTTTCGGGAGCTTTTGTTCCCTGAACACTTTCCGTAGAGTTCCGGAGGACCAGAATGAAAATGGCGGCCTCCCAGTTTGTGGCCTGGAGGAGCCGAGAGCTTGGGGTTCCGCTCCTCAGTGCACCCTGGGAGAAAAGCGTTCAATCACTCCTGTCTCCCTGGCCTCTGCCTGCTCTCCGAGCTCACCCAGCCTGTGACCAAGCATCTCTGTCTCTGGCACACAGCACCACCTGGAGTCTCGAAACCCTGCAGATCCCTGAGCTCTTCCAGGGGCGTCTCCCCGGGTCTTGCGGGGTCCCCCCTCACAGAGCAGTGACCTGTGCCATGGATCACAATAAGGTAACCCCGAGTTGTGAGCTCACTCCTCGGCTCCATCTCTATAGTCAGCTTCCCCGCTGTAATACCTGTGAGCTGTGTGACACTCAGACACCCCCAATCCTTCTGTGACCCCGCAGGACCTGAGACCATGCTGTCCCTGTGAGGGCTTCACCCCTGTTTAGCCTCCGGAGCAATGTCTCTCAGTGGAGCAGACTTTTAAAAGTCCTGATTTTGTGCTCCGTTGCTCCGCCGCTTGCCGGGAGCTGGCCCCTCCCTCCGCGGTCTATCTTCCCGTCACTTTGGATTCACTTCTCCGCCAGTCCTGCCTTTCAGAAAGTGGTCGATTTTCTGTTTCTAGAATTGTTGCTCTTCTCTTCAATCTCCTGTTGGATTCATAGGTGTTCACAATGGTTTGATAAGCTATCTAGCTGATCTCCTGCTACCTGATGTCGTCTCAGCCTGCTACTTCTCCGCCATCTTGACTCCTCCCCCGATCATATGGTTTTTATCCTTCATTTTGTTAATGTGGTATATCATGTTGATTGATTTGCAGATATTCACCCATCCTAGATTCAGTGGAATAAATAAATCCTATTGCATCATGGTGTATAATACTTTTAATGTATTGTTGACTGTGGTTTGCTGATATTTTGTTGAGGATTTTTGCATCCATGTTCATGAGGAATATTTGCTTGTAATTTTCCTTTTTTGTGGTGTTTGGTCTTGGTATCGGAGTAATAGTTTCCTCATAGAATGAATTTGGAAGCAATCCTTCTTCAGTATTTTGGAATAGTTTGAGAAGTTTAGGTATTAACACTTCTTTAAATGTTTGGTAGAATTTACCAGTGAAACAATCTGGTTCTAATTTTTGTTGGAATTTTTTGGTTATTCATTCAATTTAATGATTAGTAATCAGTATGTTCAGATTTTCTATTTCTTCTTGTTTCATTCTTAGAAGATTTTATATTTCTAGAAATTCTTGGATTTCTTTTAGGTTGTACAGTTTGTTGGTGTGTCATTTCTCATAGTAGTCTCTTGTGATTCTTTTTTATATCTGTTGCATCATTTGTAACTTCTCTTTAATTCTGATTTTCTTTATTTGGGTCCAGTTTTTTTCTTCATGTGTCTGGCTGAAGGCTTTTCAATTTTCTTTATCTTTTCAAAGAACCAGTTTTCATTTCATTGATCTTCTTCTGTATTTTTTTTTTTTTAGTCTCTTTTATTTATTTTTCACCCAGATCTTTATTATTTCCTTCCTTCTACTAACTTTGGACTCTCCCCACCCACCCAAGTCCTTTAGGTTTAAAGTTAGATTTGAGACTTCTCTTGCTTCTTGAGTTAGGCCTCTATCTCTATAAACTTCCTCTTAGAACAGTTTTGGTGCATCCCATAGATTTTGGAAAATTGTGTGTCCATCTCCATCTTCATTTGTCTCTAGGTATTTTTTATTTCTTTGATTTCTTCCATGGCCCATTAGTTGGCTAATAACATTTTGTTTAGCCTCCACATGCTTGTATTTTCTTCTAGCCTTTTTTTTTTTTTCTCTCATAATTGATTTCTAGTTTCATTTTCTTGGGGTCAGAAAAGATGTTTAATATGATTTCAGTCTTCTTAAATTTACTGAAACTTGTTTTGTGGCCTCACATGTGATCTGTCCTGGTGAATCTTCTATATGCACTTGTAAAGAATGTGTTTTCTGTTGTTTTGGGATGTAATGTTCTGTATATATTTGTTAAGTCTATCTGTCTAATGTATTCCTCAAAGTCACTGATGCCTTATTGATTTTCTGTCTGGATGATCTACCCATTGATATAAGTGGGAATTTTAGTCCCCTACTCTTACTGCATTACTGTGAGATTCTCTCTCTATGTCTGTTAAAATTTCCTTTTGTATTTAGTGCTCCCATGTTGTGTGCATGGATATTTACAGTGTTTATATCTTCCAGCTGGACTGATGCTTTTATCAGTATGTAATACCCTTCTTTGACATTTTTACAATCTTTATTTTGAAGTATCATTTGTCTGGGAGCCCCTGGGTGACTCAGTCACCTAAGCATCTGACTCTTGATTTCGGCTTGGGTCATGATCTCAGGGTGATGAGCATGGAGTCTGTTTAGGAATCTCTCTCTCCCTCTATCATCCCTCCCCAATTCACACTCACTCCCTCTCTCTCAAATAAATAAACAAGCAAACTAACTCTTTTGTCTGGTATAAGTATTTTTACCCCAAGTCTTTTTTTTTTTTTTTTAATCTCCATTTGTATGGATAATCTGTTTTTATCCCTTCACTTTTGGTTGGTGTGTGTGTCTTTACCTCTGAACTAAATCTCTTATATTCAGCATAAAGATGGGTCTTGTTTTTTAAATTAATCACTTACCCTATGTCTTTTGATTGGAGAACTTATCAACATTTTAAGTAATTATTGACAGATATATACTTACGGTGTTTTGTGCATTGTTTTCTGGTTGCTTTTATAGTTCTCTTTTTCTTTTCTCATCTATTGCTCTCTTGTGACTTGGTGACTTTCTTTAGTGCTATGTTTAGAAATCTCTCTCTCTCTCTCACTCTGTTGTAAAATTTTTCTAGGTTTTTTGCTTCTGGCTACCATGAAGTTTATATATAATACCCTATGTATATAGCAATCTATTTTAAGTTAATCATTGCTTATGTTCGAACACATTCTAAAAGCACTATGCTATATTTTTACCTTTCCCATGTTTTACATATGTGACATCATATTACATTTTTTTGGTATGTGTATCCATTAAATAATTATTGTAGATATAGTTGATTTTACTACTTTTGTCTTTTAACCTTCACACGAGCTTCATAGGTGGTTGGTCCACTCCCTTTACTCCATTTGCTTTTACTAGTGAGATTTTTTCCTTCATAATTTTCTTCCACTTATTTTTCCTCTTAAAAAGTCCCTTTAACATTTCTTAAAAGGCCAGTTTAGTAATGATGAACCCTTTTAACTTTTGTTTGTCTGGGAAAATTGACCTCTTTTTCAATTTTGAATGATAATCTTGTGGGGTAGAGTATTCTTGATTATAGTTTTTTCTTTTGGCACTTAGAATATATTATACCACCTCCTTCTGGCCTGTGAGGTTTCAGCTCAAAAACCAACTGAGTTTTGGGTGTTCCCTTGTACACAACTAGTTGCTTTTCTCTTGCTGCTTTCAAGATTCTATATCTTTAATTTTTGATATTCAATTGTAATGTGTCTTAGTATGGGCATCTTTGGGTTCATCTTGTTTCAGGCTTTCTGTGCTTCTTGAACTTGAATGTCTGCTTCTTTCCCCAGGTTAGGAATGTTTTCAGCCACTATTTTTCAAATAAATCTTCTGTCCTTTTCTGTCTTCTGGCAACTCTATAATACAAATGTTAGTATGCTTAATGTTGTCCTAGAGATTCCTTAAGCTATTATCATTTTTTTAATCTTGTGTGTTATTCCCAGTACCCTGTCTTCCAGATCACTGATCCACTTTTCTGCATTTTCTGATCTGCTATTGATTCCCTTTAGGGTATTTTTTATGTCTGTTATTGTATTCTTCAACTCCGATTGGTTCCTTTTTAATATTTTCTTTCTCTTTGTTGAAGTTCCCACTGTATTCATCCATTCTTTCCCTGAATCCAGTGAGCATCTTTATGACCTTGACTTTGACCTCTTTATCAGATAGAGTGCTAATATCTTCATTTTGTTTAGTCCTATTTAAGGATTTGTCTTATTCTTTTGTTTGGAATAGATTCCTCTGTCTCCTTATTCTCTCACTCTTTGTGTTTATTTCTATGTTTTAGGTAGATTAGCTACATCTACATCTTCCAGTCTTGAAGAATATGGTGTCATGAAAAGGGTGTCCAGTGGGGCCTGGAAGTGCAGTCCTTCTTGGTCACCAGAACCAGACATTCCAGGGTCACCTCGTGTGGGCTGCATGTACCTTTCTGCTGTGGCTGGAACACAGCTGCTGTGGGCATACTTCTGGGTGAAGCTAGTCATGTGGGGGCCACTTTGGGGGTGCACTGCTCCTGGCAGAGGCCAGTGACCTGATGGATAGGCAGGAGCTGTCAAAGTAACATCTTTGTCCTGGAATAGAAGTGTTTATTCTTAGAAATTGCTATTTTAAGAAAATGGTACTCTAAGAAATGGTAAGAGGGTATTTTGGAGTGGGTCACTCAAAGGGAGTAGGGAAAGGAAAGCCTCTCATCTTTATATTTTCTTCTCCCAAGCGTCATTGCTTTCTTACCTTCTCAACATTGTTCTTGGCAAAGTGTATGTATTCTTGTGGGGTGTTCCATGGGGAACCAAAAAATTAGAGTAGGGCATGTTCATCAGTTTATATAACTCACTAGGGAAGCCCTAAGCTACTCAGCAAATTTACAGTGTGGTTATTTTTATGCACCCCTCATGTCAGACCTTTACCCTTAACTGTCCACGAGAAGAAAAAAAGCAAACAGCTACAGATCTTTATATTAATGACACTATTCATATCTAGTCCTCCTGTGAGCAGCTGTCAATGATTCTGCTAGTGAATTTTTTTTTAACTCCTCCAACATAATTCTAGTCTAGAGGGGTTAATAGTTAAATTACCTTTATTAAAGGTTTGATTGTAATCCTCAATTAGTGCCAAAGGACGACAGTCCTTTGTCTTATTTACTTCTTATTTTATAACACTCATTCATTTATTTTGGAGACAGGCTTTTGACCAGTGTCTCTTCACTTAGGGATTCTAATGTATGCCTTGGAAAAGCATACCCAGCCCTTCCAGGAAGGTTGTACTCGCCTCCCTGGCATCATGTTTTGTTTGATTTGGAACTTCTTGTCAAAGCCTGGGGCATATCACACAAAGAAACCATTTAGACAGGGTGTTATGCATGGGATTTTGGTGGGGGGAGGGAGGGGAGCCTGGGAGAAGAAGAAGAAGAAGAAAAAGAAAAGAAACTGTTACAATATGCTAATCTTTAAGTGAATCAAGAGACAACAGCATGAACCAGAGAAGACTCTAGACCTGACATCCAAGGATCTGTTTCTTAGCTAACTTCTTAGTAACCTGCAGTGAGCTACTTGGCATCTGTGCTCAGTTATTTCACCGGTAAGTTAGGAAGAATATTAACTTCATTGCTTCCATTACAAATTTATCATGGAGATCACCGTGAGACCTTATCACAAGACAACCACAAAATAGCAAGTAGCACTTACCTAGCACTTACTTATTATGCGTCAGACAATATTCTCAGTGTGTTAAACACATTAACTCATGTAATCCTCCACAACTATTGATAAGATAGTCATTGTTAACACACAATTCTCAATTTATAGATGAACAAACTGAGAGAGCGGGTAGATAAGATCCTGCTGTGACATAGCCCGTAAGTGGCAGCCAGGACCTGAAGTCAATAATGATATTTAGTGATGCGTGAATTTTACCACTTATTTCTCTATAAAATATGCTACTATGCTATCACCTCAAAAATGCAATGGTAATGGGATTTCACTTTTATTTATATATAATAGAAATTTTTCAGACCTTTGGAAAAGAATTTACATAGGTATAAAAGTCATGTTCTTTAAGAAGTTAGACATGGAATTTGGGAATCACTCAATCCCAGGTCTGTCTGTGTGCCTTATGGGGTCAGGAGGGTGGCTCTTGTAACTTAGTGTCACTGTTATCAGACCTTGGACCAATTCCATTGTCAGGCAACTGGACCAACTATACAGTTAGATCAGTTGCTAGGTCTATTTGTTGAACAAGTCAAATTATTTTGCAGGGATAATACCACATTTGGATGCATAATATCCCTTATTAGTCTCCTGAGAAAGAGTCCCACAGGATCCGAGAGGTTAGAAGTCACACGAGTTACACTTTTTGTCTAAATTACATAGGATTTACAGCCGGTTGTGGTCATTTCTGATACCCTGGATTCCTGTTCCATGATAAAGAAAACACATCAAATTCGACTTTAACCCAGAAGTCCATGAATTCCATAGGCATAGTGTGATCAAATGCCTGCAAGTCACAGATGATGGACATTCTCATGGTACAATTGAATTTGCTACCCTAAGTAAAGTATAGTGATTTTTACTCTGTTGCAAAACTGAGACTTAAGTTCACAACTGGCGTTGCTAGATCAGTGCACTCATGTTGATTTGACATGTTCCCAGTGGTTACAGGGCTTCTCCTTCTAGAAGGTTGGGGAAATATGTGCATGTGTGCCACTGCCCACCCTCCTCTGTCATTAGAACTTTGGGGTAAATAAGGCAAAAGTGCAGGATCAGGGGAGATCTTGGCGAACAGCAGGTTCAACAGCAGGCACTGGGGACTCACCTTGGAGACTGGGGCTCAAGGACACAACTGTGTTCTCTGGAAGGACTGAAGAAGTTCAGGAGGGCCCATGACCCAGAGCAGCTAGAGTAGAGGAGGGATGGGAAATAACAAGAGACTCAGGCCTAGGGAAAGAAGGAAGGGTCTCAACGGGCCCCGAAGCCATGGAAAAGAACAGGGCTCAGGCAGCAAGACATACAAGCCCAAAGAAGGCAGCAGGCTGAGGAGTTGATGTTGATCGATACTGGGATCTGAGTGGGATTGGTTCCAGAGTCTGGGCTCAGCTGAACTAAAAGCGGAATCTGAATGGCTCCTGTTTCAAAGGGCACAGGGCAACATGCAAAGGCAGCCAAGCTTATCCTTAAGCAGTTGAGTCCAGAGCAGCTGAATTTTTAGACCCTTAAAGTTTGGCTTCATGAAATGCTTACAAACTGTTCACGTGCCTGTAACTAGCCCAGATCAAGAGAGAATGTTCCTGGAAGTTCCCCTCATGTCCCCTCCTGGTCATCTCACCACTTCAAGGACAATTACTACCAGACTTCTAACCTCAGGGGTTCAAATAGGAAGTTTCTAAAAATCGAGTTTCTGGTACTTATAAATCAGGAAATCTGCATTTCTGCCATCCTTTGAGGTCTCAGATCTGGCAAGTGTGGGCATGTACTCTCTGCAGGCAGGGAGTTGTCCCTGCTGAAGCAGGAGCAGCTGTCCCTTAGGGAGGGCATGGCCTCACCAGGCCCACTTGGCTTACCTTGTGTGGTCACCTGCCTGGCCCACCCATATAAGAGCTTGCAACACTTACCTTTTTCTATTTCCTTTTTTAAAAAATTTATTTATTTATTTTAATAAACATATAATGTATTTTTATCCCCAGGGGTAAAGGTCTATGAATCACCAGGTTTACACATTTCACAGCACTCATCATAGCACATACACTCCCCAATGTCCATTTCCCCACCACCCTCTCCCGTCCCCCCTCCCCCCAGCAACCCTCAGTCTGTTTTTTGAGATTGAGTCTTTTATGGTTTGTCTCCCTCCCAATCCCATCTTTTCATTTTTTCTTTTCCTACCTCCCCCCAAACCCCCCGCATTGCATCTCCACTTCCTCATATCAAAGAGATCATATGATAGTTGTCTTTCTCCGATTGACTTATTTTGCTAAGCATAATACCCTCTAGCTCCATCCACGTCGTCGCAAATGGCA
>JAHRIG010005165.1:0-11206 GCA_020311275.1 Eira barbara
CCTTTTGGGTTATTTTCTTTTATCAAGCAAATGTACATTGTGTGCTCCGTGTAGAGAGAGAGCCCCTTCTTTGAGTTTCCGTGGACTCCTTTTGACTTTTGGTAAATGTGAAAGCATTGCTTCTTTGGGGAGTAGGTGCAGAACCCACAAACATTAAAAGTTGACAATTTCCTTTGTTGGTGCTACAGGAACCTCTTAAGTCTTTGGCTCATCTGATCTAGGAGGGATCCTGTGCTGAGAAAGTGAGGATATGCTTCAAGGCATCACTTTCCCCTGCCTGCCTGTTTCTCTCTTCTCAGCCTCAGATTCGATGTCGTTTAACACCACTGCACACATCCATTGTGGGTATCATCCATCACTGAGCCATGACCTTGAGCTTCCTGTGTTTGGTTAGAGGAATACAACCTCAGATGAATGGCATGAGGTCAAGTCAAAGGAACCTATCAAGCAGTGCCCCATCTTTTAAAAACTGTTTTACTTCTTTGAAACTTGAATTTCAGTACAGTTATCTTACAGTGTTAACATAAGTTTCAGGGGTATAATATGGTGATTGAACATTCCCATACATTTCCCAGTGCTCATTTGCACAAGTGCACTTCTTAACCCCCATCTCCTTCACCCATTCCGTGGCACCCCTTCCCTCTGGCTACCACCACTTTGTTCTCTATAGTTAAGAGTCTGTTTCTTGGTTTGTCTCTCTCCCTTTTCTTTTGTTTTGCTTATATATTTTGTTTTTTACATTCCACATATTAGTGAAATCAAATGGTATTTATCTATCTCTGACTGACTTAATTCACTTAGTATAATACGGTCTAGATCCATCTGTCTCATTTCAAATGGCAAGACGTTATTCTTTTCTATGGCTGAATAATATTCCATGGTATAAATATACCACATTGTCTTCACCAATCATCTGTGGATGGACATCCGGGCCCTTTCCATAATTTGGTTATGCACATCTTCCTGCTAATTAGTGTTTATGTATTTCTGGGAGTCAACCTCCAGTAGTAGGATTATTGGATGGTAGGGTAGTTCTGTTTTTACCTTTTTGAGGAACCTCCATATCATTTTCCACAATGGCTACACCAGTTTGTGTTCCCACCAATATGGCAAGAGGGTTCCCTTTCCTCCGCAGCCTAGCCCACACTTGCTGTTTCTTATATTTTTGATTTTAGCCATTCTGACAGGTGTGAGTTGATATCTCAGTGGTTCTTTTTTTTTCTTAAAGTTTTTATCTATTTATTTGAGACAGAGAGCATAAGTGAGGAGGAGTCAGAGGAGAAGCAAGCTTCCCACTGAGCAGGGACTCTGATGGGGGACTCGATCTCAGTGAAATGTGGTCCTTATGACATAATCAAAACAGCAAGGAAAGCAACTCGCACACAGAGGAGTCATCTAGGATTTAGGGATGTCAAGTTCTTAAGGAACCTCCATACTGTTTTCCGGAGTGGCTGCACCAGTTTGCATTCCCACCGAGAGTGTCAGAGGGTTCCCCTGTCTCTGTATTCTTGCCAACATCTATTGTTTCCAGAGTTGTTAATTGTAGGCATTCTGACTGATGTGAGGTGGTATCTCACTGTGGTTTTGATTTGTATTTCCCTTCTGGGGCACTCTATTTTTAAGACTCAGTAAAAACTCATTGTGCAAGTACTTTCTATTCAGCTAGGATGCCCATGTATGCAGGCAGTAGAAAAAGAGTATTCAATACGGAACACTCAGGGAGTCCTGATTCCATCACTAGGACACCTCTAAGGTGAACTTCCCCCAATAAGAGATGACAGGGGAAACTTTGACTTTCAAACAGCTGGTCACTGTTGAATAGACTTAATTGTAGCTGTAAAACAAAACTCTGGAAATGGAGTAGGTGGGAAAAATAGGACGTCAACAACAGCTGTTTCACTGAGTGGAAACAGTAGAATATGAAGTGTCAGGTTAAGACAGAAGAAAGAGAAAATACAATAATGTCAAAAGTTTGAGGTCGAGAGATCCCTTAAAACTCAGAAACTGAATGGGAAAAGTTTGACAAGGTAATTTGGAACCAAACATGTCCAAAAACTTTCGGTGCAATGCTCAGCCCTACATATATGACCTTCCTGAACAGCACACTCAGATATAGGTACACAGGTGCACATGCAGAAAAGAAAAACAACAACAACAACAACAACAAAAAAAACAAAACAAAACAAAAAAAAACAAAAAAAAAAAAAACCCCACAGAGAGACAAACACAGAAAAATTTCCTCCCCATAGGGGAAGTAGAGCCTAAAAGTGATGGAGACTCAGTACATATTTGACGGTGAAAATCAAGAATATGTCCATTACAGTATATCCAGATACACCAAATAACCATGATAGGAACAGATTAGAGCGTCAAATGTCAGTGATTCATAAGTTCACCGTGATTGTCCAAACAAAAAACTTTAATGATATAGAAGGGGGATGGAATGTTCTTTTCCATGGTGCAATGCCAGCAAATATACATTGTATAGATATCAAAAAGTTAGAATTCTTCCAATGTACAAACACAGATAGGATTATGAGGCACTACATGAATCATTAAAAGATGGCAACATTTTAGAGAAAGATTTTAGAGAAGAGGCCCTTCATACATCCATAGAGTATACCACTTACCAAATTCCTAATTTTTGGAAAGAAAATTATGTTTCTTGCTGTGAACAGATCTGATAGGCCCTCCATAGCAAAGTAACCAAAGCTGCTTTCCCAAGAATGGTGAAGGGCAAAGTGGACACTCTTGGACTCCGCGGAGGCTGAGCTGGGACACACAGAGCATTAACTATGGAGTGTCCTGGCCAAAGGCATAGGCTGGATTTAATCAGGAGGGACTGATCAGACAACTTCAGGAGGTATGCCATTAAGCTAGACATCTGATCTGTCCCTTACAAACAAGGAAATGTCACCACCACCAGATAGCCACCTAACGGTGAGGAGATATTTTAGGTTCCAAAGGAATAAAAAAGTACAGTAACACATTCTTTTAGTCCTTTGGAACCCAACATATCTCTTCTCCATTTTGTTTCTCTTATCTGTGGTGACACTGATTTTTGAAGAATGACGGACCCGTCATCCGGTTCAAAGGTCTGCATCCTGAAGGTGTCTGGTTACTCCCTCATGCTCAAATTCAGACTAAACCTCTCCAGCAAGAACACTGCATAGTTAATTCTGTCTGCTTCTCACACAGCCCCGTTGGTGGCCCAGAATGTCCATTAAGACATGCGGTCTTTTTCCACGGTGCTCCGGATTCCAGTTCTCTGTAGGATGGAATTGAGAGCAGCAAGACTGAAGGCCTCTGGAAACTGGGTGTGATCTAGGCAGGCACTGGTCTCCTGAGGGATTTAACACAACTGGAGCTGAAGAGCTAGAATTTCTCTCCTCAAATGGGTTTTGTAGTAAAAATCATAGAGCATGGCCTGGGCTTATGATGTGGATTATTAGCAAAGTATCCCTCCTGTGCTCTGTTTGGGCTTTAACTTGATGTGCTGCTTTAGATTTCCTTCCATCAAGTGGAAAATGATGGGGTTTTAGGGTGAGATTTTAGGATGGGGTTTTGTTTCCATGAGGCATGTCTTTTCTTAGGTTCTGAAGTATTTGGTATCTGAGAGAGGAAGAGAGAGAGAACTCAAATGTGAGTCTTGGTCAGATCCTGCTGATGTCTGAGCCTGGAGGGTCAGCTGCCTGGTGACAGAGGCCAGGAGCAGGCTGAAGCCCTGTCCAGAGGAACAGTTGCAGGGGGAGCTGCACCCAGGTGGAGGGGCAGATGAGAGCCCCAAGTCAGAAGTAATAGCTCACTAAACCAATAGCCAGACTGTGATGGAGGATCCAGGGGCCTCTGGGCTCCCCCAGCAGGGGGCTAGTGATATCCCAGCTCAAGGCTGCTGTGAGCTTTTGCCAGATCCCACTTACCTCCTCCTCTGCAGCCACTTAACCCATGATCCCCTCCATCAGAAGCCAAGTGATGGCTCTCTCATGCCTCCCGGGGAGGCATGCACCTAGCACCCAACACGCACTTTCAGAAACAGGCTGCTACAGGAAGGAGGGGACCCATGCCAGACGAACACACCCCCTTTCCACCCCTGTCCCAGTCTTCTGAAAAGGAGGCCAGGCTTTGAAATGAGTCCTAGACTGTTAGAGCCAACAGGGGCCTCCGAACTTCTCCAAGTTCCTTACTACCCTGTGCACATGAGGAGCTACGGCCCCAGGGGCTAACGACCCCTGAGAGCCACGTGACCTGTGAATGAAAACCATGGGCTGAAAGCCAGACTCGGTCTCTGTGCAAATATTTGGTGGAAGAGTGAATTCAGCCTCTGTTCTGCAGGTGTGGGCAGGGAGTAGATACTGTTGGTCACTTGGCCTGACAGGAATGATCCCAAAAGTGCTGAGGGAAGGCCCCATGAAGGAGAAACTCAAAGGGCAATTCACAAAAAGACAGCCTGGGTGTTATCAGGGACAAATCATTTTCCCTCAGGGACAACAACATTCTCTGAACGTTATCTCACACAGGATAGATATTAGGGCATTTCTAGGAATATTCTCATTAAATATAAACTTCACCAAACTCTGAAGCAAAATGAAAAAGCTTTAATTTTTGCTTTCTAGATTCTCATCCCTTCTTTTCCCAACTTTCCATAAAGAATAGAGCCTTCCAGTGTTTACAGTGGTGTTCTGACGGGCCTGCAAATGGATTACCACAGGAGAATGAGACCTGAGATTCTTTACTGTGATACTGTATAATGACACCACATGATTATTTTCTTTCAGTCTGTTGTGAACCTTTCAGAGGGCTGGGAAATCCTCATAGTGACTAGTGAAGTGTGGTTTTTATTGTCATAGGAAGAAAGAAACATGAAATCCATTGACCTTGATCAGGGAAGGGATGATGTTCTGGACATTGGGTTTCTATGCATATTCCTTTCTCACTGTATTGTGTAGTATAGGGGCTGAGGGGAAGCCTGACTCCAGACGGTCCCCTGTGGCTCTCCTGGCTGAGAGGTGGGTTCTCATTATATTTTGCCTTGGGGGTTCTTTCTTGTCAGTTTTAACACGTCTTATTCACATGGAGAAGTTGAGGGTTCTGTGTCCTCCTATCTCAGATTCCCTGAACATCCCAGGAGGAGAATGCTTATGCTAAGTGACTCATTAAGACAATGGTTCTGTGAGAACGAGGCCTTGGAATTGGAGAAGCAGGGAAGGAAGGCAAGGAAGCCAAGAAAGAGTGTGATTTCTGGCCAAGTTCTAAGTGTTTGAAGGGTGTAAATAATGCTGCTCTGCTGAGGAAGTCCATAGGGCCTGCTTCCCCATGGTCTTGAGGAGAGGGGCGAGGGAATCTCAGGACAGCCCCAGCAGGAACACAGCAGAGTTCAGCTGCAACCAGGTGATGGAGATGGAAGGGCCGGCAGGGTGGCAGCCCCTGTGCGAAACAGAGGTAACACCAGCTGTGGGAATGACCAAACGAGGAAGAGAACATACAGTGTGTGTGTTCGGCAGAGGGAGGGTGGAGCTATAATCACAAGGAGAGCAATAGGAACCCGTGCCCCAAGAGGCAAAGACGTGAGTACCTCTGTGCCCTAAGCTTGAAGGCCACGGAATCTGCATGCCAGTCTCCACTTGCCGAACTGCAGTTTTCTCTTGGGAATCTTCTGTTTCATGACACCGAGGGCTTTCATGTGGACAAAGACTTGACACTCATCCTGGCTGTCCCTCGAGCCCTCACCAGCATCACGCTCTGGCTTGGGAGGGTTCCTCATGCAGATGCAGATTCCTCAAAGCCAGCTCTGAAAAGAAAAGCACATCAACAGCATGTGCTGTTATTCACGATCTTTCTGAGCCTCCACCTACATTGACGTCAAAGAAGGACAGTGGACAGAATGAGAAAGGCCATCCGACAGCTCACGGGTGAGGGGATGACAAAGGACACCATTTGATTTCTCCCTTTTGTGTTCTCTCTCACACTCCTGTAAGGATAATGATGTTAGGAAGCCGACAGGTTCACAATGGACAGATGTGAAATCAAGAGAAACAGAAACGGTAAAAAGAAATAGTTCTGGGGAAGGGAAGACAAAGTCAAGGAAATCATGCTGGAAAGAGGCTGTACTTGTGGAGGGAAGAGACTGCAAAGCTCAGCCAAAGTCAAGGTTAAAGGGAAGCCTTCAGGGAGCAACCAGGGAAGAGAAAGCTGGGGAACTTACACAACACACCTCGACATGCTGTACATTTCATACATGTGCACTACATATAATATACACACCGGATAGACATCACATATGTAACATAGGATATAAATGTGTGTGTCTGTATGTACATAGGCATATTTAACTGAGTCAGTGATTAAATAGGGATTTGAGGGGCACGAAACCTAACAATCCAAGCCCCCTTCTGCTCAGTTGAAATGGGAAAAAACACACAGAATCCAAAGGAATGAGAAAAGTGGTGGTGAGAATCAGGTGACCATGGAAGGATTATGGGGGGAGCTGGCAGGAACAAATCAGAGTAAAACCATCTGTCACAGCTTGAAAGTGTGTATTCACCCCCCAGCTGATAGATTGAAACGTAGTCCCCAGGGCGATGGTATTGTGAGGTGAGATTTTGGGAGGCAGATCTTCCCATAAAAGGGATGCATGCCCTATAAAACAGACCGCACTGAATCCCATTGCCTCTCTGCCCTGTGAGGACAGAGTGAGAAGGCTGCCACCCCTGAACCAGGAAAGCAGTGTCACCATGCCCGGAATGTGCCCCTGTTTGATTGTGGTTCTGTCGTGACTGCAGAACTGTGAGATACCGATTTCTGTTGTTAAGAAATCAGCCCGTTGCTGGCATTTTTGTTATAATTACCAAAGAGGACAAAGAACCTGGCATGGAGCCTGGTCTCCTGCTTAGGCCTCTGTGGGAGGTGAGTCGCAGAGAGAGGAACGGAGCCAGCGGGGTGAGTTGGGGCCGTTATGGTTGGCACCAAGGAAAAGTGACAGGCTGCAGGGAGAAGACAGTAATGACAGCAAGCTCTAAGGCCCTTGAGGGGCTGTGCTTCCTGACACTCTCTGAGCTCTTTCTCTGGGGCCCCTCCCTGGTGCCACAGTGCTGCTGCTGCTGATGTCACCTTCCTCTGGGAACTGTGTCTCCTCATTTCTCAGGGAGTTCGGCGCCTGACAGAGGAGCCCCAGGCCACCTAATTCTCCAGGAAGGGATACAGAGTGCAGGAGGGTAAGGAAGACAGGACCCAGAGGAGGGTGGAGAAGCTCAGTCTTCAGGAATTCCGAGCAGCGGTGGATTGTGTTGAGCTGGGGACAAGGCCCCGGAGGTGAGGGGAGATGAGGGACTAGACGGAGGACCAGAGGAGAGAGTGACGTGTATACTTAGTCGAACAAAGTAGACCCATTTTTTCTTAGGAAGGGAAAAAACAAAAATAAGCAGGAGACGGTGTTGTGAGGCCAGTATTTCCACTGTCACTGTGAGCACCGAACAGGGAAGACTGGCTTGACGATGCTGAAGGAGAGAAAGCTGGGTGCACGAGCCTTTCTGAGAAAGGCAGGCAGGATGGGATCCGGCTTAAGCAGAGCTGCTAAACGTTGTTCCTCCCCGCATGAAACAATGCCCTGAAACCATTTCCAAGAGTAGAAACACCACAGGGATCTGAGGATTAGACGGGACAAATTGATACATATTGACAAGCAGTTTTGTTGGATCAGGGATCCTAGAAATTATATTTCATGTTCCCAACATCAGTGAGATGGAGACACCATCTTTTGTGGTTTTCAGTAAGGGGACTGAAGGGAACATATGTAAGAGGAAGAAGTCAGCCGGTGAAACAGACAGGAAGTGGCAAGCCCAGCACCGGTTCAGAGCTGATATTAAACACCAGGCTCTTGTTCACCTCGCCGTATTGGAGCATCATGGGGTTCAACCTCAGCCCACTGCTGCCTGCAGCCACAAGCCTGTGATGACCAATACAGGGACTAGAGCTTCCTCCTCCCCTTCCCTCTCTCCTCATATGAGCGGCCTTGGTTCCCAGAACCCATCCTGGCATCCAGGCTCCCAATGGCAGAGGAGAGGCTGAGCCTGCGTCTGTTGTCACCACAGTCCAACTGCTGGTCCAGCTGCAGTTGCAGGGAATCAGCCACCTGTGTGCCTGGCTGTGTCCACGCTCCTGAACTTTGCACGTCTGCTCTTGGGAAAGTCAAGTTTCCACTCGATGGCCCTTGGTGACAGGGAGCCTGCATCGGAGCTGAAGCAAGAAGAGATTTCAGTGGGAGACATCTCAGGACTCCTTAGCTGAGTGCTCTCAGAACACCCATGTCGGATGTCCCCACCTGTCTGTGAGATCACCTGGCGGGCAGGCGCAAAGGCAGACATCATGGGTATGAAGGAGATGTCCCCATTAATTCCAAGCCTGGGGATGCTGGGATGGCAGGTGACCAGGTGGCAAAGTCCCGGAGGTGAAAATCACCCCCTTGAGTCCGCATGGACTTTGGAGGGGCACACGGTCTCATGCCTCTCATTCTGTTAATAGTAACCTTGGTCTGACAGCCTAGAGAGAAGGTTCTGGGGAGTTCTCAGGACATGGGGAGAAGGAGATGTCCATGTGTACTGGAAAAAAAAACAAAAACAAAAACAAAAACAAAAACAACAACAACGGGAGAAGAAGTTCAGCTTCGAGGTTTCAGGAACTGCCAGAAAAGCAAGTTGCAAAATGGTACCATGGACCAAGTTATGGGAACTGTTAGAGCTCTGGAGCCTTTCGGAGTTTTCCATGTGCAATATCCGACTACCTTTCCACCCACCCACACATCTGTATTCTATTGCCCCTGGGAGGAGGCACTGACAGCTCTAAGTAATGGAGCAGGGTCTGAGTCCCTTTGCAATCTTCGGGGCCAAAAGTGCTACAATATGAGGCATTGTGGGTCTTCAGGGAGGGCATACAGCAACCAGTCCTGGCATCACACACCCCTCAGTGAGTCTGGGGAGCACTGCCTCATCCGACATGCTCAGGTTGCTGCTGTGAAGGGAGTCCATGTTCTTAGCAAGGGGGTTAACCAGAGACCTACAACAGCCTCTCATCAGAGCAGGTCAACCTCAGGCTCCTGGCCATGCGCCAGGAAATGGGGTGAAAGAGGGAAGAGAGAGATATCAAAAGTATGTGCGTCTTCTTTCTACAGAATGATGATTCCCTATCTATTGCTCATCAGTTACTTCTCCAGAATCATATAATCCAAAAATGTAGAGTGGCAAGTGGTCTTGTCACTTAACTCCAAATAATTAAGCCCTTGTTAATCACTGCCCCACCAGTCAAGAAGAATGTTCAGCTTTACATACTGGGCTTGTATAATGAAAATTATTTTTATGATTTTCATAAACAATTATTATACTCTTGATCGGATTTTAGATGCTGCATAAGCCACTTCTGTGCCCTGAGATTCCACTTTGGGTTGTGTCTCCACAGCTGAGAATCAGCTGAGATTCAAAGCCTCTGATTTTCGTGATACGGAACTGAGAACCAGAAAGGCTGAAGGACCTGTGCATGTCTTCAAAGCTGGTGAGTAGCAGGGCAGGCTTTGAACTCACAAGGGAACAGTATACTCACTGGGAACGGGGTGCACAATTCTTTAGACAGTTACAGCCTTTAATGTAATGTACTAAAATGGTAACCGCGAGTCTTGTTAGCAAATCAGTCTTCTGATGCTGTGGCAAATGTGATGAAAGCCATGGGAAAAAGTAAGATTAGGAGAAAAAAAAAAAGTCCAGGTCTTTTCTTCCAACAGAAATTTAGTTTTTCATCAAAAACTTATAAAGCCTCAGTTAACATACACACAAAATAGTTGTGGGGCTCTTGTAACCCTTTCTCCCCGGAGACGGCCATAGGTAGAGGGCCATATAAAACTGGAACACCCAGCCTGGCTATCAAACTGGCAGGATTAAGCTAAAGCAGAGGCTACTAAACAAGGCAAACCAGACAGAACTAGTCTCAGCTGGTGAAACTGGCAAAAGGTCAATAAAAACTTGAAATAATGTTAGAAACAGTTTCTCAAACTGTCGGCTTCAACCCATTAGTGGCTCATGAAAGAAAGGATAAAATAGAAAATAGAGTGTATCACATATAACAAATACAGACATTCTGCAGAGACTTGTCACAGCAGAATGTCTGTCTTTATTATATGTACAGCGGGCATGTGTGTGTTTGTGTGTGTGAGACAGAAAGAGAGGGAGAGAGATGGGGACAGGGAGAGAGATGGGAAGAGAGAGAATTGAGTTCCGATGTTTTAAACAAATGTCTTGCTGTAGATCTTGGTTAAAAATTTGAAATCAGGAGCGCCTGGGTAGCTCAGTGGGTTAAGCCTCTGCCTTCAGCTCAGGTCATGATCTCAGGGTCCTGGGATCGAGCCCCACATCAGGCTCTCTGCTCAGCAGGGAGCCTGCTTCCCCCTCTCTCTCTGACTGCCTCTCTGCCTACTTGTGATCTCTCTCCCTCTCTCTGTCAAATAAATAAGTAAATACATAATTTGAAATCAAATACACTAGGCTGAGTAGTTTTCCTCTCAGACAAGACCTAAATGTTTAGAGGACAAACATATATATAGACATAACTATATATATAATGTGTGCGTGTGTGTGTGTGTGTGTGTGTGTGTGTGTGTGTGTGTATCAAATACGTGATTCAGAGGATTCCTTAGAAAATGAAAAACAAAACCACTCTTGGGAAGAAACATGCATTATAAGAAAAACTCATCACGAAAGAGTACATACTACAAAGTTACCTCGACAAGATGTCTCCTAGCTTTCCACTGAACCAAGCTTTAAAGCATCCAACACCTCAAAGTGAGATTTCATGACATGGTTCTAATTGTTAATCGTGCCAAGCTGACTGGTAAACACAGGCTGAAATAATGAAAGGAAAATATTAATATACCCTCTTCCGTCTAACTCTCCTCTTTAAAAAAAAAATGACCATGCTCGGCACCTCCATCTTTAATCAAGAGAGAAATCCTCCAGTGTAGGAACCCATCAATCCTGAGAGCAATGACATTGACACCAAGGGGAATAATAGCCAAAAGGTCAAAGTAAGTTAATGGTTACCCTTGGAGACTAAGGCCTTACCTCCGAAGGATCAAAACCCACCATTTCTGGAACCAAGAGTCAGACGCTTCACTGACTGAAGCACCCAGGCACCCCTTGGCATTTCTAAGGCTAGAAAAGTCATTTTT
>JAHRIG010005191.1:0-10286 GCA_020311275.1 Eira barbara
AATCCATTCAGGCCTCCTTATCATACTCTGCTCTCCAATGATACACAGAGAACACAGTCTGGCTCACAAACTCCAGGGAATTTTATATATTTCATGAACTCTGGGGCCCCTGTGAATAGGCTGGCCATTGATTAAGGTCTGACACAGAAAATAAAACTTTCATAAAGGCAATAGCAATGAACTTCAAATGACCATGACAGAATCATATTCAGGCGTACAGCAGTTACACTGTTGTTCTTTTCAGAATAACTGTTATACCAGAAAAACTCCTTTGCATCATGATCAATGCACACTCTATAAAACCAAAATTCCTGGATTGGATTCTGGGTGAACAACCCTAGGGAGATTATTTAATTTTTTTTTTGCTTCAGTTTCTCATCTCAAAATGGGAATAATAATAATACATATCTCAGTGCTATTACAGGATTAAGTTAGTCAACATATGGAATGTGCTGAGACTTGTGTCTGAGGTATAGGAAACCTTCAACAAATGTGAGCTCTTATTAATATCACCTTATAAGAAACAGATAGCATCCTTTACCAAAAGGCTGACTTTTAATGTTGAACTCTCAGAACGTGTCCATTTTTTGTTAGCACTTCCGGATATGAAGTGCTAGCAATTACTTTAGAGTTCACAATCTTCCCAGGCTGCTTGGCATCTCATAATATCTAAAGTACATTGTGTTTTGCCAGTGCATAATATGCGCACATCAAAACTCTTCAGTTGTAGATCAGCTTGATAACTTTCTCATTTCTTATGTGCCCTGCCCACATAAGATGCTAAACTGGAAGGTCTCCACACCCTCCTAAAATGTGGTAATACACAGAATATAGAAGAGAGAGTATGTGTGTGTCTGTGTGTGCACACAGACACAGATATATATTCATTATATAGTAGAGACCAGAATAAAACTAGGGAATGTCATTAAGAGATAACAGAGCTGTGAGAAATACGAACTTTATGAAGACTCCAATTAGAAGAGAAAATTCAGATTAACAGTCCATCTACCTTGCAGTGCAGTTTGCTTTAAATTCTATTGTATACTATAGTAGTTGTACTATGAACAATTCTTGGGGCACTGGGGTGGCTCAGTTGGTTAAGCATGAGGTTCCTGATTGTGCCTCACAATTGTGAGATGGAGTCCTGCGTTCATCTCCATGCTTAAGATTCTCTCTTTCCATCTCCCTGTGCCCCTCCCCTCTAAAAAAAGACAATTATTAACATCTATTTCAAAGGATTGTGGGGGGAGACAGTTTTCTATGCTATCTAAGTGGCAAGAAGTATTGTTTATGGTATTCTTGTGGAGGTCATAAATGGCTCATTGTCCAAAATTATCTTCTTACTAACACAACCAACATACTTACTTTTAAAGTATTCTCTCTTTCTTAACTTCCTATAAGTGCATATAGAGACCAAATAACTTAAAGACACACCTGCTTACTTTACAACCTTATCTAAACCTGACTTTAATAATCACAATGAATTTTTTTTTTACTCAACCAGTAAAATACTTGAAAAAGTCAATTATGTCTACTTAAATAGTCTCATGACAAGTTGGTTGCAGTGAAGGGTAGAGTATAATTTCTCCAAACTAGAAACGGAGCCCTGGATATATAGGTTGAGTGTCAAGAAGGTGCTAGGACAACTGGCTGCTAGTGTTTTACTGACTGCTGCTTAGACTTCCTGACACAAATAACATCTCCTTAATAAAAACATAAACAAAACTCAGGTCTAAAAAAAGATGCATGAAATCAAGAGAACTATGGTCAAAAAGCCATGTCTACACTTAAGAAATGATATCAGCTTATTATATGCACTTTTGCACCCTTTGTTATGTACATAATTCTTATAAAGTTGTGACTTTTGGAACTCCATTTGGTGGACTAGCTTATCCTCAGGAAGGATCAGCTTGAATCAAATGGTCACGTCTTTTTACTGTACTTCTAGTAATTTGCCCTAAGTGCTACTACATACATGCATTCTTATGCATTGGCAACACTGTTGAGATTCAGTCTTAATTTAAGGAGTTACAAATTATTTAGAGAGTTGGAATTAAAGTACATGAAATAAGATCAGAATGTTTAAAATAAACACACAAATTGTGATAACACTTATTACCAGTACTCCAAGAATTCATAAAAGCAGCAAGTCCATGTGGCCTGGAGAATACAGGGAACAGCACACCAGGGAGCTGCTGTGAAGTAAACCCAGGGTCTGATTCAGAACCCACTTCCTGTCCAGGATAGCATGCCTCATAACGTCTCTCTAGCCACTTTCGAACATTACTATTGGCCCATATCTGCCATATGCTGCTTATTTTTTTCCTTTCCAAATGTAAATATTTCCGACTATTTTAATGTCCCTGTACTACCATAGGGTATGTGGTGGACATATAATTTGTCTTTTTAGTTTTTAATTATGTAAATCAAGAGCAACCATGGTCTGACCTGATATAGATAGAGAATATCATAAGATTAATGTATTGATCTTTTTTTTAAGTTTTTATTTATTTATTTGACAGAGAGATCACAAGTCGGCAGAGAGGCAAGCAGAGAGCGGGGGGAAGCAGTCTCCCTGCTGAGCAGAGAGCCTGATGTGGGGCTCAATCCCAGGAACCTGAGATCATGACCTAAGCTGAAGGCAGATGCCCAACCCAGTGAGCCACCCAGGTGCCCCTAACGTGTTTATCTTGCATGTTGAGTTTTCTTTCTTGAGGAGGACATGAGTATATTTTGTGGGCATATTTGGTGGGCAAAAGAGTGGAAAGTCAATATTTGTGACAAGCAGAGTAAAGTGCAGTAGACTTTATACATTTTCAAAAGATTAGCTGTTCTTCTTTTTGGAAGTACATCGTAATTCTATGACATCAGGCTTGGACATGGGATTTTCTCTGCCTTTTAATGTGGAAAAGCATCATTTTCATGTAATAACCACACAGACAACCCATAAGTTGTAGACCAGTTTACTGACATCAAGCTTCACCAAGTTGCTTACTTTGTCTAGAAGAATGTGAACTGATATGAAATGTTACAATTAGAGCAAAAGCTTTAACAACACCTACCATTTTGTTTAATATGACTTCCACAAGAAGAATGTCATTGTAGCAGGTGATACTGTTCTCTCAATTTGAGGCCAGCATTGAGATTATGTACAGAATCACAGAGTGACTGATATTAGGGCAGCATGAGTGAGGATTCTTTTCTTGTTGTAAACTACTGAGAACTAGGAATGGCTTCTTACTCTACTATGATGTATACAAAGCTGACTAATACAGCGTGGTTGGATTTGTACTGGTGGTAGGAAAGACATATCCTCATAACAGTTGCAGATATGAGTAAAGAATGCTGCAAAATGGTTATGGGGAGCATTAAAGAGGTAAGCGTCAGTAGAACAGAAGTGCTACAAAGTAATGAATTATGAACATTTAATGTAGGTTTTGGGTAATGGGAAATCTGAAAACACATCACTGGACTTTAGATTTGATTTATTAATAATGATGGAGATTTAGGCTTTCAGTCAGGGGCTCATAAGAAGAAAACCCATGTAATGATAACTCTTTTGGCTGTTAATTATAATCAGAAAAATTGGGTGAGAAAGCAATAGAAATTCTGGAAAAGCTAAAGAAGTGTCTGTATTTGTCATTCGATTATTGTTGTAATGTGGCCCATAACTGTTGCGCTAAGAAGAAGGTTGAGAACAAAATAATTCTTTATAAGTAAAACTATAGAGTTCTCTATATTTACAGAATATAGTGAATAAATAAGAGGAATTAGTCAAATGTATCTTTATAACTTCAGGTCTGAGGGGCTGGGACAATGGAAACACCATTAACAGGGACAGGTAAATTAGAAAAAAGGGCTAATTTTGGGTGAAAACTTTGTGTTTGGAGTAAATATCTTTTTTTTTTTTTAAATTTTTGAGATAAACCATTCAATGAAAAGTTAGATCAGAGAGAGAGATCAGGTCCCATGACAGAATTTTTTGAGTTGTCCTCATACAGATTATCACTGAAGCCAAGAAAATGAATGAGTCTTCTCCAATGAAACACAGCAAAAATAAAAGAAGATTAAGAAAGAAGTTATGGTTAGGAGGTTGGAGAGAGAGAAGTTATAGAATCAAGAAGTTGGATATGAACTTATAGTAGACATAAGTATTTTCAAAGTGTTACCTTATCCCCCCAAAGGTAGTTTATTTAGGATTATTTGAGGCATGGAAAAGCAAGAGTAGGGAGGATAGGGAAAGTTCATTAGGTACATAAATTCTCATGGTCTATGCAAAAAGTTGTTTACTGGTGAAAAATTGAGATTGATCAATGAACATTGAAAAACAAAGGTTCTCAGAAAAGAGAGAAGGGAGAAGCATAGCAAGAAGCAGGGCCTATAAAGAATGAGAAATGGATGGGCTGGGGGCACAGGTGAGAGGGTTAAGTTGCCTTTAGGTGGGATAAGTGTTTTTGCTTTATTTTATTGCTGGTGTGAAAATAAGGAAAATAGCCACCATGGTTGGTTCCTCACTATGTGTGAAGTGTACTGAGAACATGACAGATATTATATCATTTAATTCGCCAAATAACTTCATTGGTAAGTGTTTATTATTATCCCCATTACAAGGAAGGAACATATGTCAGTAAAAAGTAAGAGGAATTAACGTAGTTCACTTGTAAGTGTCAGAAATGAGAGTCAAACCCATGAGTTTGGATTCAGAATCAGTATCCTAAACAACTATATTTAGAATGGAAGTTATCAGTGTTGAATTTGAACCAGTGAAAAGTAGGTGTGGCCACTGTCACAAGGAAATTGAGTGTACTAGCAGCATTTTAAACAAAATGTCATTAGATGTATATATCCCTTCTAGTTCCTGCCATTTCTAATACTGGAGCATTTCGCAATAAAATAAATACTTTTAAAAATTCCGTAACTAATTTAGCTTAACTCCTCACCATTTATGATTCATCTGTAGTATCTCATTTGGTTCTTACAGCAAACTATGTAAAATGCAATATTGACTTTTTTTTTTTTAAACAAGTGAGATAAACTAAAGAGGAGAGGAGGAAGAAGGTGATTTTGTCAAAGTTAGTCTGATAGAATGTGGCAGAGATGGAGCTTAAACCTAGACAATCCCTTCACTTGATCCCATCAAACTTGTTTTTCTTCCTACTTTGCTAACTAAGTTTCTACCAAGCACACATTCTTTTTAAAATAACAGCATCTCTACTCACTTAGCATTTGATAAAGTCCTCTAAGTTTCTCTAATTATTCCTGAAGAAGGCATAACATAAGAATTAGAGACATTGGGGAACCTGGGTGGCTCAGATGGTTTAGTCTCTGCCTTCTGCTCAGGTCCTGATACCAGGGTCCTGGGATCAAGCCCCACATGGGGCTCCATGCTCGACAGGGAGCCTGCTTCTCCCTCTTCTTCTGCAGCTCCCCTTGCTTGTGCTCTCTCACTGTCTCTGTCAATTAATAAATAAAATCTTTAAAAAATAATCAGAGAAATCTAACTCTGCAATAGACAGGCCTCCACACTAGAGTAACTTTCTGATTTCTCCACTCTGCACAAAGTCCATTAACTGTATTGAAACCAGGAACACTAATAGGGAATGCTTCATGCTTATTTCTCTATTACCTTTGAGAACCCGTTCCCTGAGGTGGTAACAAAGCTCCTGCACAGCCCTGTCATCTTCCCATCCAAAATATAATGCATCTTTTAGCTTTGAAGTTGAGCATCACTAGGGCTGGAAAGGCATCATTTATCCCATGATCCTATTAGTCATGTATTTTCACAAAGTCTGACTTGTAATCTTTGGTCAAAATTTGTAAAAGCTTTCCTTCAATATTTTTCTTGTGGCTTAAGTTAACAGGAATAATTTTAGCTATAATTAAAAATAACATTTAAAAAAATAACATTTTAGCTCCCACTCTTCCAGGAGGCACTTTACAAATTATTTTTGTTTACTTCAATCCTGTACTGAGAAATTACCAGCAAATATTTGGATCTTCATTAAAACATAATACATTATTTCTTAAGTATCAAATAAAGAAAAATGAAATTCATCACTGTTGTTCTTCGTTGTTTCTTTTCCCCAAGATTACCTAAATAATTTAGTGTCATAAACTACCATACTTCACTTTGGAAAAGGCCTGAAGAGTTTGTCTGTTGAATTGAACCTCGACGTTCAGGTTTCCTGAATAACAATCGATGGAAGTGAACAGCCATAAGCAGATGTTACATAGTAGTATCCTGTGCAGAGGTCTGCTATGCTGATTGTCCAGTTATCCATACCATGGCTCCCTTCCTGGGAGATGGTAGATGAGACTCCAGCAGTTTCCTATTGACACAGCTGATTGGAACCAAAAAATCTCCATACATGCAAAGCATAATCTAGAAGAGTTGGATTTGAGAAGACCTTATGAAGCGTGGAATTATCTCAACATGTCTAGAGTCAGCTGTGATTTTTAAAAAAATGTTGTGCCTATGGTTCTCAGACTTCTGGATCAATGACTTGGGAATATGCAGGAAGATGAGCCATTTAATCTCTTCTGCAAGGTGAGAGATATTTCTATCCCAAAAGAGCTCTTTTCTCTTAAATAACAAAGCCATACCAACTGAAACTCCTCTTCCAGCTTCATTTGGAGTAGTAGATCATCTTTTAAAATGCAGATATCTTGGAAGCACTCAAAGGGTTAATGATACTTTAGTGGAAACATCCTTCAGGTTACTTTTTCCTCTGACATTGAATAAAATCCATCCAATCCAAGGCCATTTAAAGACCAGATTCTGAGAATCTTAAAAGTTAAGAATCCTTTGTATTGGTTATGTTAGGCAATGCTGCACTTTCCTGCGCTTGTGCAAAAATGAAAAAAAAATACTGTTTAAGGAATACTAGCCAACAAGATATTTGGGTATGGTTTAGATCCTTAAAAAATAATAGAGACGCACAGTCTCAGACCCATGATTTGGGGGGTATTACCTACTATCTGTTTTGTCACAAACCTACCATGTGATCATGCATAATTCATCTTGTGTTTCTTAGTTTCTGCTTTATCACTTCTAAAATGACAGTGTTAAATAAAGGGCAGAAACAGACCCGTATATATAGAGAACAAATTGATGATTGTCAAAGGGAAGAGAAAATGATGGAGAGTGGGAGGTCCAGTCTTCCAAGTGTAGAATGAAAAATCATGGGCATGAAAGGTATAGCATAAGGATAATAGTCAACAGTATTGTAATGTTATATGGCGAGAGGTCATGACTACACTCATGGTGAGCAGAGAACAATGCAGAGCTGTCAAATCACTATGTTGTACACCAGAAACTAATTTAACATTGTGTGTCAACTACAGTTCATTAAAAAAATAATCCTGTCATTTCTGTGAAAATTACTGCTTAAAACACTTTAACAAGAAAAAAAATAGACATGTAAAAAATAAAGTGAGGGTGTTATGTTAGTTTTTGTAGGCTTGTATATAAACATTTATTATTTTATTGAAACAGAAATGGCTGACACATAAGATTTTATCAGTTTCAGATGTACAACATACTGTCTAGTGATCATCACAATAAAACAAGTTAACACCCATCACCACGTATAGTTACACATTTTTTCTTGTTTTGAGAACTCTTAAAATCTATCCTCTTCACAACTTTCAAATGTGCAATACATTGTTAACTGTAGTTATAATAATTATTAAATATAGCCACTATGATTCTCACAAGATATCACCTCACATTTAATAGAATGGCTATTATTTTTTTAAAAAGGCCACAAATAACAAGTGTTGGCTAGGATATGTAGAAATGTTAGACTATTTTAAGATTACATCTAGTCCAGATTAAAAATGAAAGCAATCAATCATCCCAAGCATAAAACCATAAGCACTTAAAGTTAGAACAGGCCACAGCAACGACTTCTCCTCCTGTCCAGTTCAGGAATTCCTCTTTAGCATCACTGGTTCAGTAATCTATAGCTGAAGACTAACTCTGAGCAGAAGCTCTTCATCTTATAAAGCAGATTCTTCTAAGATACAGGTGGAAGAACTCCATGGTTGACTGTTGGAGCTGCAGGGTTCTTGCATTCTGAGTTTGAATCCCAGCTCACTAGGTGAGTGACCTTGGGGAGTTTAACCTCTAGAAGCCTCAATGTTATCATTTCTTTAAAAGATAATATTATTACTATGATTAGTATAACTATTATTGACAAAGACTCTCTTTGACCGGACTTGAGTTAAGCTCCTTTGCTCTCTCTTCTCAACTAGGTCTCTGTGCCCTTCTGTGATAAGCTCCAATTTAGGAAGAATTCTGCTAAGTCTATTTATAAGAATCCCCATCTTTGATGGATGTCTACTTGACAGAGAACACTTGGTAGCTGATCAGATTCCTCATCTCCACCCTTTATATCTAATCCCTCTCTCTGTCCTCTATAAGAATCCTATTACGTGAGTTTAGTAAGAATCCCCTGTTCTTGATGTGCCCTCTTGGTAATTTTCCACCCACTGAGCCCTTCACTCTGCTTCTTGGCTATAAATATCCCCAACTGTCTTTGTTGTATTTGGAGTTGAACCTAACCTCTCTCCCCTGTTCAATACCCCCCTTTGTAATAGTCTTGACAAAAGTCTTCATTACCATTTTTAACAAATGCCAGTATAATTTTTCTTCAACATTAATTATTAGAAAGTTCTCTTTCATGTTGAGCTGAGAACCTATTATCGCCTCCTCCCCACTCATCCTAGCACTTTCCTTTTGGAAACATAAATAGCATTTCTATTCCTTCTTTCACGTGAAATCTTTCAGATACACAAATAAAGAGATGAAATAAATCAAACTTCATTATTTCAGGTGAAATATGTCCATTCTCTTAAGAGTTCCAATGATTACTATTTTGTCCCTTTTTATGAACATGTTTGAATATGACATTACAGCAGTCATAATACTTCAAAGGTGTGCATACAATCTGAGGACACATGACCCCGTTATCTTTCTTGGTCTAAGCCCTATAATTCCATGAAGTTGATATGAGATGTAGTTTACAGTTGCACTAAATATTGACAGCTGCATCATAACTTGGCACACAAATACGGATATGAATCTGGATTTTCTCTAATCTTGAATATTTGCAGTTGATTTAAAAAAAAAGTATAGGATTTAAAATTAGGATTGAAGTATTCAGGATAGACTACCCAAAAAACATATTTCTAGTTATCTAATGAAAGAGTGATGGACGTGTGTCTTGAGAACTGAGCCTTGAAAGAGATGATGGAAACTGATGATGAATCATGAATGTTTTCTAATGATAGGGTGGAATACAGAAACACATGGAGAGGGGAATTAAAGTAATATGTCAGCTAAAAGCTGAATTACCATTACTCACTGCTTTGTTTTCTTTTTACCCACATGCCATTTGCTAATTCCCATCTCCAAGCCTTGCATGGGTTTCTTCAATACCAGTGGATTTGTCTTCAAAGTACCTTAGACCCTGATTATGCCAGGTTTGAAATTTTATTTTTTCGGCATGTATTACTATTTTTCTGAAACAGAAAAGCAATTTCATAGAGAAATTTTTGAAAGTATAGAAATTTGATCTGAATTATATATGTAACGATTCAAAGGTATATATATCACTGAATTAAATACATAGAAGGGCCATCTGTGCCCCAATGTTTATAGCAGCAATGGCCATGGTCACCAAACTGTGGAAAGAACCAAGATGCCCTTTGACGGATGAATGGATAAGGAATATGTGGTCTATATACACCATGGAGTATTATGCCTCCATCAGAAAGATCGAATACCCAACTTTTGTAGCAACATGGACAGGACTGGAAGAGATTATGCTGAGTGAAATAAGTCAAGCAGAGAGAGTCAAGTATCATATGGTTTCACTTATTTGTGGGGCATAACAAACAATATGGAGGACAAGGGTGGATGGAGAGGAGAAGGGAGTTGAGGGAAATTGGAAGGGGAGGTGAACCATGAGAGACTATGGACTCTGAAAAACAACCTGAGAGTTTTGAAGGGGTGGGGTTGGGTGGTTGGGGGAACCCGGTGGTGGGTTCTGGGGAGGGCACGGATTGCATGGAGCACTGGGTGTGGTGAAAAAACAATGAATACTGTTACGCTGAAAAGAAATAAATCATAAAAAAAACCAGACATATATTTATTTCACTAAATATAATTATATGTTGTATAGATAGATATGTGTGTATATATATGTATACACACACACACACATATATATACACATATATATACATAAAATAGATAGATAGATACATAGAATAAAAATTTA
>JAHRIG010005278.1:1793-12852 GCA_020311275.1 Eira barbara
AGTATGGTACTGGCACAAAAACAGACATATAGATCAATGGAACAGAATAGAGAGCCCAGAAATAGACCCTCAACTCTATGGTCAACTAATCTTCCACAAAGCAGGAAAGAATATCCAATGGAAAAAAGACAGCCTCTTCAATAAATGGTGCTGGGAAAATTGGACAGCCACATGCAGAAAAATGAAATTGGACTATTTCCTTATACCACACACGAAAATAGACTCAAAATGGATGAAGGACCTCAATGTGAGAAAGGAATCCATCCAAATCCTTGAGGAGAATGCAGGCAGCAACCTCTTTGACCTCAACCGCAGCAACTTCTTCCTAGGAACATCGCCAAAGGCAACAGAAGCAAGCGCAAAAATGAACTATTGGGATTTCATCAAGATCAAAAGCTTTTGCACAGCAAAGGAAACAGTTAACAAAACCCAAAGACAACTGACAGAATGGGAGAAGATATTTGCAAACGACATATCAGATAAAGGGCTAGTATCCAAAATCTATAAAGAACTTATCAAACTCAACACCCACAGAACAAATAATCCAATCAAGAAATGGGCAGAGGACATGAACAGACATTTCTGCAAAGAAGACATCCAGATGGCCAACAGACACATGAAAAAGTGCTCCACATCACTCGGCATCAGGGAAATACAAATCAAAACCACAATGAGATCCCACCTCACACCAGTCAGAATGGCTAAAATTAACAAGTCAAGAAATGACAGATGCTGGCGAGGATGTGGAGAGAGGGGAACCCCCCTACACTGCTGGTGGGAATGCAAGCTGGTGCAACCACTCTGGAAAAGAGTGTGGAGGTTCCTCAAAAAACTGAAAATAGAGCTACCCTATGACCCAGCAATTGCGCTACTGGGTATATATCCTAAAGATACAAACGTGGTGCCCCGAAGGGGCACGTGCACCCGAAATTTTATAGCAGCAATGTCCACAATAGCCAAACTGTGGAAAGAACCTGGATGTCCATCAACAGATGAATGGATAAAGAAGAGGTGGTATATATACACAATGGAATACTATGCAGCCATCAAAAGACATGAAATCTTGCCATTTGCGACGACGTGGATAGAACTAGAAGGTATTATGCTTAGTGAAATAAGTCAATCGGAGAAACACAACTATCATATGATCTGTTTGATATGAGGAATTGGAGATGCAATGTGGGGGATTGGGGGGAGGTAGGAAAAGAAAAAATGAAAAGATGGGATTGGGAGGGAGACAAACCATAAAAGACTCAATCTCAAAAACAGACTGAGGGTTGCTGGGGGGAGGGGGGACGGGAGAGGGTGGTGGGGAAATGGACATTGGGGAGGGTATGTGCTATGATGAGTGCTGTGAAATGTGTAAACCTCGCGATTCACAGACCTGTACTCCTGGGGATAAAAATACATTATATGTTTATTAAAATAAAATAATATATATATATCACATTAATAAAGTTTAACTTATCCTTTCTTTAAAAAAATAAAAATAAAATAAAAACAGGCAAGAGATTTGGACAGACATTTGATCAAAATAATCTATAGATAGTAAATAAGCATAAGAAAAGATGTTCAACATGATTGTTCATATGAAATTGCAATTTCAAGTCTCATGAGATATTTCTACTCATCTATTAATTGTCTTAAAAAACTAAACAAAACGGATGGACAAACCAAGTACTAGTGAGGATACTGAGCAACCAGAACCCTAATACATGTAAAATGGTAGCCTTTTTGGAAACTATTTCTATTATAATTAAACATAGTCTTTACCATAAGATTCAGCAATTTTATTGCTTGGCGTTATCCAATTATATCCACACAAAGACTTGCTTGCAAATGTTCATAGCCACATTTGTCATAATAGGCCAAAAGCAGAAATAATCCAAATGTCCATCAATCAGTGAATGGATAAGAAAATATGGTATATTCAAATAATGGAATACAAGTCTGGAATAAAAAGCAATGCAATACTGATACACGTATTAATGTGGATAAATCTCCAATGCATTACACTACATGTAAGAAGCCAATTTCAATTGTCTATAATTCCACTCAAATCTATTAAATGACATTCTGAAAAAGGTAAAACTGTAAAGAGAAAACAGACCAGTGATTGCCACAGGCTGAGATTGTTGGAGGGGCTGAACACAAAGGGACTTGAGAAATTTTAAGGGGATGATACAGTTGTTCTTGTCCTGATTATGGTTACATGAATGTATTAGTCAAAACTCACAGAACTACCACGCAATGCATAAAATTCATTATATATAAATTGTACCTTAAGTTGAAAACACATTTTAGTGTGCTGTAAATTATACCTTAATGTGTGAAAAGTGTGCTATAATTAAAAGGCTAATAAAATGATGGAATAAAATAGATTCTGGAAGCAGTCAGTATCTAAAGATTCATAATATAATAGAAAGGGATCTAAAAATCATTGTAAAAATTTTTCAATGAGTTAATTAATTCAACCAAACTCACTGAATGCTTATTTGTAAAGATAACCATAAATATAATAAACAAGTAAATAGCATACTAAGTTATAAGGTGATAAGTGCAATAAAGATCATTACAGTTGGCAAAGACAATGGAGGGTGATACAGTTTTGATACTGAAAAACTAGTAGTTAGGAGAAAAAGAGATTCCTATACTTCATACCTTAAAACAGAGTAACTTCTGGGAAGATGTTCTTTTTAAATGTGGAAAATAAAGTCAAAACATAGAAGAAATGTTGCTCTATATATTAAAATCTGGAATAGAGGCTTTCTAAACTCTAAGGCATGAATCATAAAGATGAGTACAGATATATTTTATTGCATAAAGATTAGAGAGTTCTGTATAGTGAAAAGCTTGACAAATGGAAAAATTACTTGCCTCATTTAGGATACAAAAAAATGATATATTTAAGCTTTTAATCAAACAATAGAGATAAAACCCATGATTTTAAATGAGCAAGGGTATTTTGCAAACAAAGAAGTACAAGTTCTATAAAAAAAATGTCAAAAGAGATGTACATTAGAATAAACATATTACTAAGATTGATAAGATCAATGATGGCTAGTGTGGGTAGGAAGTACACACATCTTCATCTTGATGTGGGAGGGCTTATCAGTATCAATAGCCTTGGGGTACATGGGTCGCTTAGTTGGTTAGGCATCTGCCTTCCGCCTAGGTCATGATCTCAGAGTCCTGGGATCAATCCCCATGTCTGGCTCCTTTATCAGCTCAGCGGGAAGTCTGCTTCTCCCTCTGACTGCCACTCCCTGTGCAATGTGCTCTCTCTCTCTCTGACAAATAAATAAATAAAAATTGAAAAAAATGTATATGTATAATTAAAATATAATTTTAATGGTGTATAAAATTTTAATTTTAATGGTGTATAAAAATATCAGTAGCGTCAAACATTTCTGTTGACACAGAATTCTATTCCTGAGAATTTATCATAAGGAAATAATCATATACAGAGATTTGGTCTTAAAAATATTTTTTTGCAACAATAAAAAGTTGTAAACAATATCCAGCAATATATGACTATTTAAATAAGCTATATCAACAAAACTGAAAGGCAGCCTATGGAATGGGAGAAGATATTTGGAAATGACGTTTCTGATAAAGGGTTAGTATCCAAAATCTAATAAAGTACTTACCAAACTCACACCCAAAACCCAAATAATCCAATTAAGAAATGGACAGAAGACATGAATAGACACTTTCCCAAAGAAGACATCCACATGGCTAAAAGACACATGAAAAGATGCTCAATATCACTCATCATCAGGGAAATACAAATCAAAACCACAATGAGATACCACCTCACACCAGTCACAGTGGTTAAAATTAACGACTCAGAAAATAACAGATGTTGGCAAGGATATGGAGAAAAGGGAACCCTCTTGCATGGTTGGTGGGAATGTAAACTGGTATAGTCACTCTGGAAAACAGTATGGAGGTTCCTCAAAAAGTTAAAAATAGAACTACCTTAGGATCCAGCAATTATACTACTAGGTATTTACCCAAAGGATAAAAAAATACAGATTATAAGGGGTACCTGCACACCCATGTTTATAGCAGCATTATCAACAATAGCCAAAATATGGAGAGCCCAAATGTTCATCAACTGATGAATGGATAAACATAATGCGGTATATATGTACAGTGGACTATTACTCAGCCATCAAAAAATGAAATCTTGCCCTTTGCAACATGTGGATGGAACTATGAATTTATTTTAAAAAGAATGTAAGAATGGCAAAAATAAACTATTAGAACTACATCAAAATTAAAAGCTTCTGCACAGCAAAGGAAACAATCAATAAAACCGAAAGGCAACCTATGGAATGGGAGAAGCTATTTATAAATGACATATCTGACAAAGCGTTAGTATCCAAAATACGTAAAGAATTTATAACTGAACAACATAAAACCAAATAATCCAATTTTAAAATGGGCAGGAGACATAAACGGACAATCTCCAATAAAGACATACAGATGGCCAACAAACACATGGAAAGATGCTCAACATCACTAACCATCAGGGAAATGCAAATCAAAACTACAGTGAGATATCACCTCACACCAGTCAGAATGGCTAAAATCAACAATGCAAGAAACAAATGTTGGCGAGGATGTGGAGGAAAAGAAACTCTTGTGCTCTATTGGTGGGAATGCAACTGATGTAGCCACTGTGAAAAACAGTATGGAGGTTTCTCAAAAAATTAAAAAAGGAACTACCCTATGATCTAGTGATCATACTATTTGGTATCTACCCAAAGAGTAAGGAACACTAATTTGAAAGGATGTATGCACCCCTATGTTTGTTACAGCATTAATTATAATAGCCAAGATATGGAAGCAACCCAAGTGTCCACTGATAGATGAATGGCTGAAAATGTATGTGCGTGCGCGCGCGTGCACACACACACACACACACACACACTCTCTCTCTCTCTCACAGGAATATTATTCAGCCATAAAAAATGAAATTGTTTCATTTGCAACAACGTGGATGGAGGTAGAGAGTATAATGCTAAATGAAATAAATTAGAAAAAGACAAATACCATATGATTTCACTCATATGTGGAATTTAAGAAACAAAGGGGAAAAAAGAGACAAACCAAAAGAACAGATTAACTGTAGAGAACAGACAGAGCGTTATCAGAGGAGAGGTCAGTGGGAAAATGAATGACATAGGTGAACAGGATAAGAATATACTTATCATGATGAGCACTGAATAATGTATAGATAGAATTGTTGAATCACTATATTGTAAACCTGAAACTAATATAACACTGTATGTTAACTATACTGGAATTAAAAACTTAATTAAAAAAGAATGTAAGCATGATACTTTATCCATAAAAAACATGCATAAAGAACCTTAAAAAATAGTTATCAGAAAATCAGAATGACTATTTATGGGTGGAGTTATTTCTTTTTTTTTTTTTTTAAAGATTTTATTTATTTATTTGACAGAGAGAAATCACAAGTAGGCAGAGAGGCAGGCAGAGAGAGTGAGAGAGAAGCAGGCTCCTTGCCGAGCAGAGAGCCCGATGCGGGACTCGGTCCCAGGACCCCGAGATCATGACCTGAGCCGAAGGCAGCGGCTTAAACCACTGAGCCACCCAGGCGCCCCATGGGTGGAGTTATTTCTTATCTGTATTTTCTGATTTTCATAATAGAACTTTAGTTATTTTTGGCTTTGAGCATAAAATTTATTTATGGTGCTTTAGGTTTGAAATACTTTCATGCCTATTATTTTACTTTTATTAGTTTTTAGTTATGCAATACCCAGTAAATAGGTATGTAGATAGAAATATTACCAGTATACAGATGAATGATCTGAAGTTTAAAGAGATTTAGAGAGTTGCCAAGTGCCAGGTAAGTCTTAGATGCCAAAGCCAAGCATTAATTTCAGCTCTTGCTTCAAATCTCACCTTCCTTGCTAGAAACATCTGTATTTCTCACAGAGACTAATGCAAATACTACCAGTATCTATGTACTAAGTGTTTGCAATTTAAAAACAAAACCAACAAAACCCACTTTATTTTGTTTGGAGAGGGCAAGAAGGAAATACTTGCCCTGCTCAGTTTATTCAAATTCTGGCCTTCCTCCCCGACTTTTGCTCTTTTGTTTTGTTTCTTAAATTCCACATGTGAGTGAAATCATACAGTATTTGTATTTCTCTGGCTTACTTACATTGCTTAGCATTATACTCTAGCTCCATCCATGTTGTTCAAATGGCAAGATTTCTTTTTTTATGGCTGAATAATATTCCATTATGTACACACACACATATCTTATCCATTCATCAATACATGGACACTTGGGCTGTTTCCAGAATTTGGCTATAGTAAATAATGCTGCTATAAACATAGGGGTACATGTATCCCCTTTGAATAAGTGTTTCTGTATTCTTTGTATAAATATCCAGTTAATACAATCGCTAGATCATAGGATAGGTCTATTTTTAACTTTTTGAGAAACCTCCATACTGTTTTCCCCACTGGCCATAAACAGACTCTTAACTATAGAGAACAATCTGATGGTTACCAGAAGGGAGATGGATAGGGGAATGGGTTAAATAGGTGATGGGGATTAAGAGTGCACTTGTCATGATGAGTACCAGGTAACATATAGAATTGTTGAATCACTATATTGCACACCTGAAACTAATATAACACTGTATGTTAACGATACTAGAATTAAAAACAAAACAAAAAAAAACCAAAACCCCAAAACAAAACAAATTTTGCTCCAGTCCTCGGCAGCTTCACTGCAGAAAACATATAGCTAATATGCGGACCTATAATTTAATTAAGTAGCAGAATGAACTTTTCACTGATGGCCCATGATGAAAAGTCATAGAAAATGGAAATTAAATCATCATAATCTGGAGAACTATTTGGATTCATTAGTCTCCTCTTTATTTTCCATATAATCTTTTTCTAGACAGCAAAAAAATTCCAAGAGTGACCAGTTAATTTCCTATTCAGCACTACTCACTCTCCAACATTGGCACAAGCTGTTGAATGGTTAAATAAGTGGCAAAGAGAAAAGCAGAAGAAAAATCTCGTGAATATTTCTGCAACTCAGACACGTGATTTTAAGAACGTATTGTTTCCTTGCCATGAATACATAGTAAAAATGCCTTCAGGTCATTGCAATAGGAAGTACTCTCAGGGAGATTACTCACACACAAGTCAAAATTAATAAAATCCCAATGAGCATGAAGAGACCCTTAATCAGAAAAATGTTTTCACTTTTGTTCTCAGTCCCATTTGCTCATAGACAAAATCCACAAAATATATTCTGGGTACCAAAATATATCCAGAAGAAAAATGAGGAAGGAACACAACTAAGGAATAAGTAGCATTCTGCAACCCTCTGTTAAGAAAACTTTACTCTAAAATTATTATCTATTAAAAATATTTTCACATTCTTAAACTAGAAGAACATTTATTCGTGAAACTTTAGAAATATTTTTTCCTAGCATGGTACTCATCTGCAAATTCAATATGAGTCATTATTGTGTACTCTCCCTCTCAAACATTTTGATACCTTTTCAGTTTTTCTCTTTGCCTCTGTACAAGATCTACCTTTACAAAAATAAGAGATCCACTGATGGCTCCCTTCTTCCAAACTTCAAACTGACTTACTCATATGAATTGAGAAAGACAGCGTCTTCAGTATCTTCATCATGGAACCTGGAGAGTCGTTCCATTATACTTTAACCACCAACAAATGCAAAAACATGTCGTTAGAGATTTGCTACATGTAACAGCAATGTGATAATTTATTTAAACAAAAAAAATTCCTTGAATCTAAAGGATATGGTAAACATGACTTAGCTCACTGGACGACCTAAATATTTAGAAAAAATTTTAGACTTGTTGTCCAGAAAACTCTGTATTCTCATGGGTACTTCCAAGATCGAATTTTGTGAATCTCTCTAGCTTCCTCTCCGCCACCTCCCTCCTTTTAGTCTCCCTCCTCCCATTCTTCTCCCTTCTCTATTTCTCCTTCCCCCACTCCACACCCTCAGTCTATCTCCTGTCTCTGTCTTCTGCCTGTCTTCCTCTGTGTCCCTCTTTCTTCGGCTCTCTCTATATGTAGAGAGATCAATGTATATATAGCACTGACCCAAATAAATGACATCAGTAGTCTTTAATGCACCATCATTGAAAGTTGAAATATACTAAAGTGTAGTCAAATACTTCTGATGTCACTTTATTCAGGTCAGTATGAAGGATTAAAAATGTACATGGAACCAAGTGACTTCAGAGACTTACTTTTTTTAGGTTGAAATTAGATACATTTGCTCTGCAATATATAAACTGATTGAACTTTTAAAAATATGTCAATTAGTTATTTAGAACCTCAGCCCCTCTACCACCTTCTACTCTTCAAATATCATGGATATCTTTTCCCTGGATAGGATTTAAATAACTTTTGGAGACAAGGACTTCATAACTAATTAAATCTCAAAAACTTTATTATCCCTCTTCCTCTCCCTTTACATATTTATATCTCACCTTTCATTGGTGGCTCTAACACAGGTTACTTTTTTCAACACATTTAAATCAGAGCTATGGGATTAAAAATGCACATAGTAAGACTCCATGTCTTTCTACAGTGATTTTTAAATGCAAATTAGTTTCAATTACTTTACAATTTATAATGTAGTCGACCTGAAAAAATTACATCTTAATCAGCTCACTGAAGCCTAGTATTATATAATTTTTCCCTGGAAATGAATTTTGTTTGTAATGAAAACCTTAGTCCTGTGGAAAAAATTAATAAATCAGGTTTATGTACACTTCTTTTAATTACCAAGTGTAATACCATTTTGTGGTTAAATTTGCTTCAAATTCAACTGAGTTTGTAGATACTCACCTTGCTTGCCCTTGTAATTTTCTGCCTTCTCAAGTCCCTAAACCACCTATTAACCCATCATAGAAGCCTTTCCTGCACCTCAGAAAGGGTCAGGTAACTGCCAACCTGCCTTCAGTGTGATGGTAAGTTTGGGGTACCAGACTCACATGCTGACAGCACTCTGGGAGGTCAGAGATATATCCAGGGTCTGCTAGCTTCATTTTTTTTTTTTTTTCTGCTGAGGGGTCCTATGCTCCCTATCCACCACTGAGTCCTCCTTGCTCCAAATTCAATTCTGTCTTCTCTTGGCCCATATACTTAGGGAGTACATCGAATCTCATACTTGGGCAATCTGGTAGTTTCCTAAGTGTTTTGGATGCTACTAAAGGTAACAGACTATTTCCTTTTATGATCTGTTCTTTTTCCCCCAAAAAAGATGCAAAAGAGAAAGAAAGTTACATCTGAAGCTTGCAAAGACTTTAGATAAAGTACCAAAGAAACTCTATTGCCATGAGTACTTTCCTTAATTCCACAAATCTCAGTATCTCCCTTCCTCTATCTCCATATGTTTATATCTCACCTTTCATCAAAGGGTCAACACAAATTAGCTTTTTCACCTGACTTTGGTCATTGCTAAAGGATTAAAAATGCATGTGTTAAGACTTTTCATGTCTCTCTAGACTTGTTTATAGATGAAAATTATCTAAACTATGCTACAATTTGCAGTCTAGTTGACCTAAAAGTTACCTCGACCAGTCATTTGAAACTTGGCATTTAATGTCTCCCTACAAATGAGGCTTTCTATGCTTATAATGAGAATCCTAGTCCTGTGGGAAAAACCTTAGAATCAAATTTGTGTACATTTCTTCACTCCTGAACCTTCTCCCTGCTCCAAAATAGGTTTTTTTGCTCTCTTGTTCCATTTTAGTAGAGGCTTACACATGGAGCATTAGGATAGTTTCCTAGGAGTTTTGGGGGCCACTAACTGAGGGGGACAAAAAGACAAGGAATAAGATGTATCTCTCTCATGACCTGTTCCTCTTTTATTAACCTCCACTCAAACCGGACAGAAAGTTACAAATGGTGTCCAAGACACTAAAGTTCATGGATCCTCCTGCAAATGAATCTCCCAAATCTCAATCTCTCTTTCTCCCCCGCCCCATACTTATATTTACATGTGGATAGTTTTGTTCATATCTCACATTTCCTTGGTGGTTCCATCAGAAGTTCCCGTTGTAAATTCACTCGCTGTAGTACTAAGGGATTAAAAAGGGACACGGTCAGACTACATGATTTTCTAAACTAAATATTTTAGTTCAAATTTTAACATTACTCTCTAACTTGCAAAATAGCTGACCCTTTACAAATTTACACATCAATCAGTTATATGAAACCTGGTATGTCATTTCCCCCAGAAATGAGACTTTATATGTTCATAATGAATATCTCATACTTGTCAAAAAAAAAAACAAAAAACTAATGACTCAAAGTTTAAATATAGTTCTTTACTACTGAATCTGACCCAGTGTGCAATATCCTCTCATGGTGGGACTTATTCATTTAACTCAGTGTAGATATACATTTCTAATGACTAACCTAAATTCCTGAAGGACCTCTAGTCCATCTGTGCTCTTTAGGAACCATGGATGTCTTTCCTAACCTTCAGATGGTATCTTAGACACCACAGGTCTGGTCAATGATTCTATCCAATGTGACGATAGGTCCAGCCTTGGGGGACCAGTCGCACATGCTGGCAAACACAAACAGATCTGGTCTATTAGCTCAACTCTTTTCTGCTAAGGAATTCTCTGCATCCTGTCAATTCATACCATTTACTGTTTACAATTTAATATTACTCTCCTTCTCCAAAAAGGTATTTCTCTTCCCTTAACCCACCCCAGTACAGCAACAGACACAGTCAATTGGAGTTTCCTATCAGTTTCGCTGTTAGTATTAAGGATGAAGCCTAGGAGAAAGAGAATGCCTTATATGACCTGTTCATCATTTTTTAGACCTCCCTTCAAAAGACAAAGAATATTAACTATAGTGGCTTACCATGAGAAGACGTTACAAAGAGTATCACAGGAACTCTATATTCCTATGTGTGATCCTGAGAGCAAACATCCCAAATCTCAGTGTGTATGTGTGTGTGTGTATATTTGTGTGTGTAGAGATACATATTTA
>JAHRIG010005311.1:0-13573 GCA_020311275.1 Eira barbara
TGTCTTTTGGTTTTGTTAACTGTTTCCTTTGCTGTGCAAAAGCTTTTGATCTTGATGAAATCCCAAGAGTTCATTTTTGCCTTTGCTTCCCTTGCCTTTGGCGATGTTCCCAGGAAGAAGTTGCTGCAGCCGAGATCAAAGAGGTTGCTGCCTGTGTTCTCCTCAAGGATTTTGATGGATTCCTTTCTCACATTGAGGTCCTTCATCCATTTTGAGTCTATTTTCATGTGTGGTGTAAGGAAATGGTCCAATTTCATTTTTCTGCATGTGGCTGTCCAATTTCCCCAACACCATTTGTTGAAGAGGCTGTCTTTTTTACATTGGACATTCTTTTCTGCTTTGCCAAAGATTCGTTGACTATAGAGTTGAGGGTCTATTTCTGAGCTCTCTATTCTGTTCCATTGAACTATGTGTCTCTTTTTGTGCCAGTACCATACTGTCTTCATGATGACAGCTTTGTAATAGAGCTTAAAGTCCAGAATTGTGATGCCACCAACTTTGGCTTTCTTTTTCAATATTCCTTTGGCTATTCGAGGTCTTTTCTGGTTCCATATAAATTTTAGGATTATTTGTTCCATTTCTTTGAAAAAAATGGATGGGATTTTGATAGGGATTGCCTTAAATGTATAGATTGCTTTAGGTAGCATAGATATTTTCACAATATTTATTCTTCCAATCCAGGAGCATGGAACATTTTTCCATTTCTTTGTGTCTTCCTCAATTTCTTTCATGAGTACTTTATAGTTTTCTGAGTATAGATTCTTTGCCTCTTTGGTTAGGTTTATTCCTAGGTATCTTATGGTTTTAGATGCAACTGTAAATGGGATTGACTCCTTAATTTCTCTTTCTTCTGTCTCATTGTTGGTGTAGAGAAATGCAACTGATTTCTGTGTATTGATTTTATATCCTGACACTTTACTGAATTCCTGTACAAGTTCTAGCAGTTTTGGAGTGGAGCCTTGTGGGTTTTCCACATATAGTATCATATCATCTGCAAAGAGTGATAGTTTGACTTCTTCTTTGCCAATTTTGATGCCTTTTATTTCTTTTTGTTGTTGTCTGATTGCTGAGGCTAGGACATCTAGTAGTATGTTGAATAGCAGTGGTGATAACGGACATCCCTGCCATGTTCCGGACCTTAGTGGAAAAGTTTTCAGTTTTTCTCCATTGAGAATGATATTTGCAGTGGGTTTTTAATAGATGGCTTTGATAATATTGAGGTATGTGCCCTCTATCCCTTCACTTTGAAGAGTTTTAATCAGGAAGGGATGCTGCACTTTGTCAAATGCTTTTTCAGCATCTATTGAGAGTATCATATGGTTCTTATTCTTTCTTTTATTAATGTATTGTATCACATCGATGGATTTGCGGATGTTGAACCAACCTTGCAGCCCTGGAATAAATCCCACTTGGTCATGGTGGATAATCCTTTTAATGTACTGTTGGATCCTATTGGCCAGTATTTTGGTGAGAATTTTCGCATCTGTGTTCATCAAGGATATTGGTCTATAATTCTCTTTTTTGATGGGATCCTTGTCTGGTTTTGGGATCAAGGTGATGCTGGCCTCATAGAATGAGTTTGGAAGTTTTCCTTCCATTTCTATTTTTTGGAACAGTTTCAGGAGAATAGGAATTAATTCTTCTTTAAATGTTTGGTAGAATTCCCCTGGGAAGCCATCTGGCCCTGGGCTTTTGTTTGTTTGGAGATTTTTGATGACTGTTTTAATCTCCTTACTGGTTATGGGTCTGTTCAGGCTTTCTATTTCTTCCTGGTTCAGTTGTGGTAGTTTATATGTCTCTAGGAATGCAACCATTTCTTCCAGATTGTCAAATTTGTTGGCATAGAGTTGCTCATAGTATGTTCTTATAATTGTCTGTATTTCTTCGGTGTTAGTTGTGATCTCTCCTCTTTCATTCATGATTTTATTTGTTTGCGTCCTTTCTCTTTTCTTTTTGATAAGTCTGGCCAGGGGTTTATCAATCTTAATTCTTTCAAAGAACCAGCTCCTAGTTTTGTTGATTTGTTCTATTTTTTTTTTTTATTTCTATTTCATTGATTTCTGCTCTGATCTTTATGATTTCTCTTCTCCTGCTGGGGTTAGGCTTTCTTTGTTGTTCTCTCTCCAGCTCCTTTAGGTGCAGTGTTAGGTTGTGTATTTGAGACCTTTCTTGTTTCTTGAGAAAAGCTTGTACCGCTATATATTTTCCTCTCAGGACTGCCTTTGCAGTGTCCCATAGATTTTGAACCATTGTGTTTTCATTATCATTTGTTTCCATGAATTTTTTCAATTCTTCTTTAATTTCCCAGTTGACCCATTCATTCTTTAGAAGGATGCTGTTTAGTCTCCATGTATTTGCGTTCTTTCCAAATTTCCTCTTGTGATTGAGTTCTAGCTTCAGAGCATTGTGGTCTGAAAATATGCAGGGAATGATCCCAATCTTTTGATACCGGTTGAGACCTGATTTATGACCCAGGTTGTGATCTATTCTGGAGAATGTTCCGTGTGCACTAGAGAAGAATGTATATTCTGTTGCTTTGGGATGGAATGTTCTGAATATATCTGTGATGCCCATCTGGTCCAGTGTGTCATTTAAGGCCTTTATTTCCTTGTTGATCTTTTGCTTGGATGATCTGTCCATTTCAGTGAGGGGACTGTTAAAGTCCCCTACTATTATTGTATTACTGTCAATGCATTTCTTTGATTTTGTTATTAATTGGTTTCTATAGTTGGCTGCTCCCATGATAGGGGCATAGATATTTAAAATTGTTAGATTTTCTTGTTGGACAGACCCTTTGAGTATGATATAGTGTCCTTCCTCATCTCTTGTTATAGTCTTTGGCTTAAAGTTTAATTGAACTGATAGAATTGCCACCCCAGCCTTCTTCTGATGTCCATTAGCATGGTAAATTGTTTTCCACCCCCTCACTTTAAATCTGGAGGTGTGTTCGGGTCTAAAATGAGTTTCTTGTAGGCAGCATATTGATGGGTTTTGTTTTTTCATCCATTCTGATACCCTGTGTCTTTTGATTGGGGCATTTAGCCCATTAACATTCAGGATAACTATTGAGAAATATGAGTTTAGTGCCATTGTATTGCCTGTAAGGTGACTGTTACTGTATATTGTCTCTGTTCCTTTCTGATCTACTACTTTTAGGGTCTCTCTTTGCTTAGAGGACCTCTTTCAATATTTCCTGTAGAGCTGGTTTGGTGTTTGCAAATTCTTTCAGTTTCTGTTTGTCCTGGAAGCTTTTTATCTCTCCTTCTATTTTCAATGATATCCTAGCTGGATATAGTATTCTTGGCTGCATGTTTTTCCTGTTTAATGCTCTGAATATATCATGCCAGTTCTTTCTGGCCTGCCAGGTCTCTGTGGATAGGTCCGCTGCCAATCTCATGTTTTTGCCATTGTATGTTACAGACTTCTTTTCCTGGGCTGCTTTCAGGATTTTCTCTTTGTCGCTAAGACTTGTAAATTTTACTATTAGGTGATGGGGTGTGGACCTATTCTAACTGATTTTGAGGGGGGTTCTCTGTACCTCCTGTATTTTGATGCTTGTTCCCTTTGTCATATTAGGGAAATTCTCTACAATAATTGTCTTCAATATACCTTCTGTTCCCCCTCTCTTTCTTCTTCTTCTGGAATCTCAATTATTCTAATGTTGCTTCATCTTATGATGTCACTTATCTCTCGAATTCTCCCCTTATGGTCCAGTATTTGTTTGTCTCTCTGTTGCTCAGCTTCTTTATTCTCTGTCATTTGGTCCTCTATGTCACTAATTCTTTCTTCTGCTTCATTTATCCTAGCAGTAAGAGCCTCCATTTTTGATTGCACCTCATTAATAGCTTTTTTTTATTTCAACTTGGTTAGATTTTAGTTCTTTTATTTCTCCAGAAAGGGCTTTTATCTCTCCAGAGAGGGTTTCTCTAATATCTTCCATGCCTTTTTTGAGCCCGGCTAGAACCTTGAGAATCATCATTCTGAACTCTAGATTTAATGCATTACCAATGTCCACATTGATTATGTCCCTAGCCTTCGGTATTGCCTCTTGTTCTTTTTTTTTTTTTTTTTTTCCGCCTTGTCATTTTGTCAAGATAAGAATATATGAAGGAGTAAATAAAATACTAAAAGGGTGGCAAAGTCCCCAGGAAAATGTGCTTTAACCAAATCAGAAGAGACCCCAAATCATGGGGGCAGAGGGGAAGGGGATAAAAAGAAGTTCAGAAAAAAAAATTAAAAAAAAAAAAGAAAACAAATTTTTAAAAATATAAAAAGGAAAAAAAATATATATTAGACAGGTGACTAGAACAGTGTCACCCACTTAATTTTGGGAGTATTTTGGTCTCTTAGAAGAATCTACCTCCCAAAATTTTAAAGAATGAAAAACATATATAAGGGTAAACACAATGAAGGGATGGAATATGCCTATAAAGATGAAAAAAAAATTTTTTTTAATTTCTAAAAATGGAATTGATAAAGTAAGTTGGTTTGGAGAAATAAGAAAAATAAAGTGGAGAGATTTTGCTCAGACTAGAGACTAGAACAAGCCTGGAGCTAGATTTAGGGTATATTTTGACCTACTAGAAGTTGTACCCCAAATTTTTTAGAAGAAAAAACCCTGTGTGTATACAAAAAATAAAGTTCGATACAATGAAGGATAAAATATGACTATAATAATGAAGGTTCAAAAAAGATTATTATTATTTTTTTTAATGAAAGGTATTGTTAAGATAAACTAGTTAAAAAACTTTAAAAGAGGAAAGGGTGAAAGTTAAAAAAAATTTAGAAGAAGAAGAAAAAAAAGAATTAACTGCAAGACTAAATAATCGTGGGGAGAAAGCCACGAATTCCATGCTTTGCTTTCTCCTCTGGAATTCCGCTGTTCTCCTTGGTAGGTGAACTGGATTTCTTTCTCATCTTCTGGGGGAGGGGCCTGTTGTAGTGATTCTCAAGTGTCTTTGCCCAAGGTGGAATTGTACCACCCTTACCAGGGGCCGGGCTAAGTAATCCACTCAGGTTGGCTTTCGAGAGCTTTTGTTCTCTGAATGCTTTCCGTAGACTTCTGGAGGACGGGAATGAAAATGGCAGCCTCCCAGTCTGTGGCCAGAGGAGCCGAGAGCTTGGGGCCCTACTCCTCAGTACGCCCTCAGAGAAAAGCACTCAATCGCCCCTGTCTCCCTGGCCTCTGGCCACGCTCCGAGCTCACCCAGCCTGCGACCAGTTTAAGGTAACCCCGAGCTGAGAGCTCACTCCTCAGCTCTGTCTCTGTAGTCGGCATCCCCTGTCTAATACCTGCGAGCTCTGCGACACTCAGACACCCCCGATCGTTCTGTGACCCTGCAGGACCTAGGGCCACGCTAGCCCCGCATGGGCTTCACCCTGGTTTAGCCTCTGGAGCGATGTCCCTCAGCGGAGCAGACTTTTAAAAGTCCTGATTTTGTGCTCCATTGCTCTGCCGCTTGCTGGGAGCCGGCCCCTCCCCCCACGGTCTATCTTCCTGTAGCTTTGGAGTCACTTCTCTGCCATCCTACCTTTCAGAAAGTGGTCAATTTTCTGTTTCTAGAATTGTTGCTCTTCTCTTAAGAGCAGAAGTGACCATTTCCAAACTTCTGTCTCAAAACAGAGAAATCGCATTCTGTTCTCCAGTGAGCTCTCTAGGCTACACTGTTTCTATTTTTGTCTGTGCTGCTAGAAGAGGCAACATCCTGGGTTGTGGACCCCATAGCACCACTCCAAGTGCTCACTTTCAAGTCCAGACAAGTCTCCGCCCTTAGTGCTTCTAAAACTGCCAGCCACCCCCTGTTTGCATGTGTGCCCCTGCGGCTCCAGGTTTCAGTCTGGGGGCTGCCCTAAAGTCCTTTCCCCACCACTAGCTAATGGGTCTTTGTGCCTGGTCCCCAGAGGGGAGGCTTTTGTGCTCCAGAGGTGCAGGATCCTGGAGGCTCCTTCTCCCTTCCATTTATCTTCCAATATTTGCCCTCATAATCATGGCTCCCTACTTCATACCTCAAAACCAACCACCAGAGATATTCTGTTTATAGAGCTCTGGATATATCTTCTTAAATCTCAGGCTGATTCTGTGGGTGTTCAGAGTGGGCTGGCAGATATCCAGCTCAATTCAGGGGACTCGTTGAATTAGGGCCCCCTACTCTATGATCTTTGTCTCCTCTACCACAATGTAACGTTCAAAAGTTAAGCATTTATATGATAACTTTCTATATGGATGAAAAATGATGCTAACGGTATAAGCTAGACATAGCTGACACCTAGCACAATCGCTGTGAAGTAGACATAACATGCTTAATATAAAATTTTGCTCTCTATACATTTTCCTGTGTGAATGTTCTCACCCTATCACTGCTGCACTGTCCTAACCTCATGTCCCACAAGGCACAGAGTCCATGGTCAATCATGAGAGAAAGGCAAACACAAGAACTACTTCCCTCAACATACTCCAAGTGCCTCCATCTCTACCATTTCCTCCTCTTATATATAGATCCTCTGCATCCTAATAGATGCACAATAAAGGCTACCTCTACAAACAATGGAAGAAAACAAACTGAATGCATTATCCTCTCTGATCTGTAAAGATCTTTTTAAAGGATTTTACACATCTATAAACATAATAAAAAATATGAATAGCCTATTGAAATTAACACTTGGGAGATACATACTGACATCAGGAGAGTAAATGGAGCAACTACTTTATGCAAGTGATGTAAAACTAAAGGCTCTGTGCAATCAGGACAAATTTATTATTTTTTCCCCTTTGATGTCCAAAAGTAGGTCAGATCCTCTCTAAGAGACCAGCCCTTGCCAATTACCCTGATGTCTCCAATATAGATGAGAGATAACTCTTACATAGCTTCCATTTAAAATTTTAGTTACCTTCTTTTGACTCTGAAAACTAGACTTTTTTTGGGGGGGGGCACAATTTTCTCAAGTGTCTAGGGACCAAAATAGATCAAATTATTTCCCAATCAACCTTTCCTATCCCTATCCAGAATTCCTACTTTCTTTCAATTAATAGGTTAGCTATAAAAACAAATGTTAACTCTAATATCCATGTGAGTCACCATACTGCCTAAAGAGGTCAGATAAATACAAAGAAGTGAGAGAAGACAAGAGGAAATGCTTCTTGGCCATAGCAGAAAGCTGGCACTTTGGAGAGCTGAAGGACCCAATATATAGCAGACAGCAGATGAGCAGTGAGTTAAGTCAAAAGCCAGTTATCTAGACAACTTTCACTCTGCATTTGGGGGTCTTCCCATCATTAATGTATCTATAGCTGCCTCCCTCCACCCTGTTTCTAGCTTGAATGATCTCAGAGAGTCAGCTTGTCTTCAGGAAGAATGGGGTCTATTAGACTAGCCAGGTAGCATCCATGTGCTGACATGTCATTTCCCAGTGTGTATTCTGAGAACAAGTTTCTCAAGATGTTCAAGTGAAAAATTATCCAAACCTTCTGGAAAACTGTAGACTTTGTCTCTTCTTAAGATTCACAATGAATATTTACATTTTCCCAACTGGTTTGACCTTGGGACCTATTTATTAAGTGGTTTTTATTACCATACCAAACATCTTATATTTTATAGAACATCTTCTGGAAAGAGTTGAGTTTTTGCATTTGAAATCTTCTTATTAATGTCTGTGTTTTAGGTAACTCCACAAAGTGGTGAAGTGGACTTTCTGAATTTATTAGCTCCAACAGCTTAGAATTTATTTCTTCTGCTCTACCTTTCTGAATGAAAGGAGTGCTGTTTTCACCATATACACGGTGTTCACTGCTGAAATATACCCCTGAAATGTATACTCTGTTGTCTTTCTCAGTGCCAGAACTCTGAAGGTCTACCCTACCCTCTTTCCTTAGCCAGCTAACGTCCACTCATCTTTTAAGACCATTCAGTCATCACTTCTTTTGCGTCCGGTGGGATGTCTCACCTTCTCTACTTCCCACCAGCCCTAAATTCTCTTCTCCCTCAGGATGGATCAAGTGTCCCTCATCCACACTTATCTCCACTATTCAGCAAATAAAGGTAAATAGATACTTCTTTATTACTTGCTTGGTGCATAGAACTTGAAGGTAATTCAACAAAGGCTTGGGAATAAATCTCCAACTAATATATTTGCTCTTGAAGGACAAGTAATATTTTACTCATATTTCTTATTCTAGCACCATGCAAGAAGATAGTAGCTATCCAATAAATATATTAATTTCAAAAATACTTTTTGTGTATATTCTATACATATCCAGCTCCTCACATCTGCACAAGAGTCAAAATATTAACTTTCTGGATAAATTAATTTATATATTAATAGAAAAGGATTGGGATAGGGAAAGGTGAATTTTCTAGTATAATAAGTGAATTTGAGAAAATATGAAATGTTCATCCTCCTGACATTATTCCACTTTTGCTAATTAGTTCAAAAGAAATTTTTGTTATGAAGTAGGAGAGGAGGAAGGAGACCATTTTTTTAGTCACTGTCCTCTGCCTTAGATCTGGATTAGGCTTCTGCTAAAGCTATAATACCAAGAAGGCCAACCTGTGTGCCAAAGGGCCTCTAAAGTTAAACACTGTGGGGTTCTATATGCTGTAAGCATTTCTAGCACTCTGGACAGCTGCATTTTTCTTCCACATTTTCAAAGTAGAATTTGTACTATGTCCTGCCTGTGCAGAGGACAACCTAGGGGACTGCAGGCAAATTAATTCACAAAGAGCACTAAAAATTGCTACACAAGGCAATTTGATTGTTTCATTGCTCATGTGACTTTGAAGTGTCCATTTGAGAGACACAATTATAATTAACCTTAAAACAGGACTCTAGAGGCCTCCAGATCTGAATCGAGGAAAACCATATAGCACTGATGTTGAGAGAACAATCACACAGCATAAGCTCAGTCACTCACCAGCTGTGTGATTTGCAGGAAGGTCCTCAGCTTCACTAAGCATGTATTTCCCAGTCTGAAAAATGGTCATTTGTGGCTAAAATTAATTGAAATGGTGTAGAAGTCTTCGACATTTATTTCTATAGAACCATCTCCCTTCTCCCATAATTTGAGCAGTAGAGGATGGAGGTGTGCAAATTGTTGCTTTCTCTCCATGGAGCTCAAATTAAGGTATCCAGCAACCCATGGAATTCAAAAGCATTGTATCTAAAAGAACTGCTAAACTTAAGTTTAAAGAATTGACAGGAGCCTATTGGGGTACAAAACACCAGCCAGCCCTAGCTGCAAGTCAGTCATTTACCACCGGCTGGGTGAAACTTCAGACAATGGACTATTTTTCCCAGAGTACTTCTCCCTTCACCTGTTCTTCTTTTCTTTTGCATGTTTATGGGAGAGGGGCGATGGTTCTATAGAAATAAATGCAATAAAAGTATTTAATAGGGAAGAATTTACTATCTTATTTTCTGAGTTGCTTTTAAGTATTGAATTAGTTCTCATTTGCATTTGTCTTAGAGAACACTGGCCATCACTTTCTTGAGCTGGTTTTATAACAATTGTATTAACATCAACAAATTACAATTTACTATTGCCTAAAGACTTCTATACCATTCTAATTAATTTTAGCCATTAATTTATTCTTAATTAATTAAAATTATTAATTTATTTAATAATTGATTAAAATTATTAGTCTTAATTAATTCTTAATTAATTAATTAATTAAAAATATAATTAATTCTTAATGATTGATCTCAAAATAATGCCACAATTTAACTAGGATTACAATGTTATAACAAAATGTTCCGTTGCATAAGACAAAAATTATTCACATTTATAAAGCAGAAAGTAAAATAACTTTCATCATATTTTCATTTTTCGTTTACAGTTTTACCCAGTTCCTTCAGAGTAGATTCTTCTAGGAGTCTGAGAACTCACCATGTTCATTTCAGTATCTTCAGCATGAGTCAGGGGAATAAGTCTTCTGTTTTTTCTTTTAGTCAACAATCCATGTTGCTCCATGTCCATATTATTCAGCATATATTAGGAGGGTCCAGGTGCTGGATGTGGTGCCATTACCTCAGGAAGGGAACAGAGAAAGGTCTTCATTTATTCCTTCTCTAATATTCTCCTTTATGTAGAAAGGAATTTTTAGGGCACCTGGGTAGTACACTTGGTTAAGTGTCCAACTCTAGGTTTCAGGCTCAGGTCCTGATCTGAGGGTCATGAGACTGAGCCCTGTGTCAGGTCCTGCATTCCTCATGGAGTCTGCTTAAAACTCTCTCTCCCTCTGCCCCTCCTCGCTGCTCTGTCTCTCTCTCTCTCTCTCTCTCTCTCTCTCTCAAATAAGTAGATACATCTTTACCACAAAAATGTTTCTACCTATATCCTTTTCCTCCTCTCTGAAGAACTTCTCTTAACATTTCTTGCTCGGCAGAACTATTGACAACAAATTCCCTTAATTTTTGTCTCAGAAAATTTTTATTTCTTGTTTACTTTTGAAGGATAATTTTGTTGGAAATAGATTTTTAGGTTGGTGGTTTTTTCATGCTTGCTTGCATGTTTTCTGAAGAGAAGTCTGATGTAATTCTTATTCTTGTCCCTCTGTATGTAGGCATTCCTCCTCACCCCCAGCTTCATTCAAGATTTTCTCTTTGTCTTTGATTTTCTGAAGTTTGAATAAAATATGCTTAAATGTAGATTTTTTAATATTTGCCTACTTAGTGTTCTCCAGGTTTCCTGGATCTATGGATTGGTGTATGTCATTTATTTTGGAAACTTCTCAACCATTACTTTAAGTATTTTTTCTGTTCCTTTCCTTCTTCTCTTTTTGGTATTCTCATTACACATTTGTTCTACATTTTTAAATTGTCCCACAATTCATGAATACTCTGTTCTGTTTCTTTCACTATTTTTTTCTCTTTGCTTTTTAATTTGGGAAATTTCTATTGATGTATCTTTGAGTTCACTGATTCTTTTCTTGGCTATGTCTAGTCCAATTATGAGCCCCTCAAATTTATTCTGCATTTCTGTAGCGGTGTTTCTGATTTCTGCTGTTTTCTTTGGATTCTTTTTCAGAGTGTTTATCTCTCCACTTACGTTACTTACTTATATTTGCATGTTGTCCACTTTTCCCCATGAAGCCCTTATTTTATTAATTATAGCTATTTTACATTTCCAGTTTGATAATTCCAAAATCTCTACCATATCTGAGTCTGGTTCTGATGGCTCTATCTGTTTAGGCTGTGCTTTTTTTTGTTTGTTTGTTTTTAGCATGTCTTTTAAATTTTTGCCGAAACTTGGACATAATGTTCTCAGTAAAAGGATCTATGTAAATAGGCCGTGAGCAGAAGGTTTTATGTTTTCCTGGCTAGGAGTTGAGCTGTGTTTGCTATTTGCTGTAGCCGTAAGTGTTAAAGGCCAAAATTTCATCGGTGTCACTTTTTTTTTTTTTAAATCCCTCACAGTCTTTGTGTTTTCCTTGAAATTTCTTAAAATAGGACCAAGGCTTATAATCTTCCCTTTGTAATCTTTTGTGCAGGAGCATTATTGAGGTGGTGGTAAGGAGTGGGATGAGAAGTGTATTATAGTCTCATGATTAGGTCTCAATCTTTTAGTGATCCTATGCCACTGGGCTTTGACCTTCACAAATGCTTCTCAGCCACTTCCCATCTCTGCTTAGGTGAGACGGGAGGACTAGAGGAAACTGGAGTTCAATAATTCTCTTCCCCCAGTACTGTCAAGTCTCTGGTAAAACCCAAAGTGATTAGGTTCTGGTGAAATAGTTTCCTTTGAGGATAGGCTTGTGTTAAGAAGTACAAAATGCTCTCGGCATATTTCAGAGTGGTTAATTCTCCTTTCCCCAAAGGAAGCTCCCTGATCTTCAGTCAGAGCTCCTGATGGGATTCATAGAGGTAACTCATGGAAGTGTGGGGCCCCTAAGTCTCCCAGCCCTAATTTTTAACTCTCCATCATTGTGCATATTGATCTTCCAGGAATTTGTTGATTATAATTTAATTTTTCCTACCTTGGTTGACTCCAGCAGCCAGCTTCTCCAGGGCTTTTGTTCAGAGTAAGCTGTTATTCTCTATATTCACCTGTCACCAATTTGGGAGGCATTGGTCAACCTTGTGACATAACGCTTGGATGAATCTAAGAAAAAGTCATTGGTGTTCTATTTATTCAGCTTTATTCTTCTTGGAAGTGATAACTTCTAAGTTGGAAAACAGAAGCCTCATTTAGTTTTCAAGGTATTTTTTCTCTAAGACAAATAAGAACACACACGTTCTTGTACATGTGTACTTTTGATGTACCTGTGCCTGGTTTTCCATTACCAAAAGAGTAGAATAACTGAATACAAAGATATAATAATTTTCTTTAAATTTTAATTCCAATGCAGTTAATACACAGTGTTATATTCATTTTATGTGTGTAATTAGTTATTTGACCATTCCATATATTACACAGTGCTCATCAAAATAGGTATACTTTTGGGGAGGAGTCAAGATGGCGGAGAAGTAGCAGGATAGTGGGTAGCAGGAGATCAGCTCAGTAGCTTATCAAACCATTGTGAACACCTACAAATCCAACCGGAAATCAAAGAGAAGAAGAGCAACAAGTCTAGAAACAGAAAATCGATCACTTTCTGAAAGGTAGGACCTGCAGAGAAGTGAAACCAAAGCGACGGGAAGACAGACGGTGGGGGGAGGGGCCGGCTCCTGGCAAGCGGCGGAGCAATGGAGCACAACATTGGGACTTTTAAAAGTCTGCTCCACTGGGAGACATCGCTCCAGAGGCTAAACCGGGGGGAAACGCAGGCAGGGTCAGCGTAACCCCGGGTCCCGCGGGGTCACAGAAGGACCGGGGGTGTCTGAAGGCTGCAGAGCTTGCAGTTATTAGAGCGGGGAAGACGGCTACAGCGACGAAGCCGAGGAGTGAGCTCTCAGCCCAGGGTTACCTTGTGCCGGTAGCAGCCTGGGTGGGCTCGGAGCGTGGCCAGAGGCCACGGAGACGGAAGCAACCGGGCGGTTTTCTCCAAGTGCCAGCAATTGACCACTTTCCTACCAGTGCAACCGCAGGCCAGGGAGGCTGGGCGGTTGGGAGCTTTTCTCTGAGGGCGCATTGAGGAGCGGAACCCCAAGCTCTCGGCTCCTCTGGGCTGAGAGATTGGGAGGCCACCATCTTCATTCCCGTCCTCCAGAACTCTACAGAAAGCGCTTGGGGAACAAAAGCTCCCGAAAGCAAACCCGGATTACTTGGCCCGGCCCCTGGCAAGGGTGGTGCAATTCCGCCTGCGGCAAAGACACTTGAGAATCACCACAACGGGCCCCTCCCCCAGAAGATCAACAAGAAACCCAGCCAGGACCAACTTCACTCACCAAGAACACTGGAATTCCACAGCAGGAGAAAGCAAATCTTATCTGGACAAAATGACAAGGCAAAAAAACTCACCTCAGAAAAAAGAACAAGAGGCCATACCGAAGGCTGGAGACCTAATCAATACGGACATTGGTAATATGACAGATCTAGAGTTCAGAATGACAATTCTCAAGGTTCTAGACGGGCTCGAAAAAGGCATAGAAGTTATTAGAGAAACCCTCTCCGGAGAGATAAAAGCCCTTTCTGGAGAAA
>JAHRIG010005349.1:0-11115 GCA_020311275.1 Eira barbara
TAAGCTCTTTATAGATTTTGGATACTAGCCCTTTATCTGATATGTCGTTTGCAAATATCTTCTCCCATTCTGTCGGTTGTCTTTTGGTTTTGTTAACTGTTTCCTTTTCTGTGCAAAAGCTTTTGATCTTGATGAAATCCCAATAGTTCATTTTTGCCCTTGCTTCTGTTGCCTTTGGCGATGTTCCTAGGAAGAAGTTGCTGCGGTTGAGGTCAAAGAGGTTGCTGCCTGCATTCTCCTCAAGGATTTTGAGGGATCCTTTCTCACATTGAGGTCCTTCATCCATTTTGAGTCTATTTTCGTGTGTGGTGTAAGGAAATAGTCCAATTTCATTTTTCTGCATGTGGCTGTCCAATTTTCCCAGCACCATTTGTTGAAGAGGCTGTCTTTTTTCCATTGGATATTCTTTCCTGCTTTGTCGAAGATTAATTGACCATAGAGTTGAGGGTCTATTTCTGGGCTCTCTATTCTGTTCCACTGATCTATATGTCTGTTTTTGTGCCAGTACCATACTGTCTTGAGGCTGCCTTTTAGTTTTGTTGATCATTTCCTTTGCTGTGCAGAAGCTTTTTTATCTTCATGAAGTCCTAATAGTTCATTTTTGCTTTTATTTATCTTGCCTCTGGAGACAGGGCTAGTAAGAAGTTGTTGGGGCTGAGGTCAAAGATTTTGCTGCCTGTGTTCTCCTCTGGGATTTTGATGGTTTCTTGCCTCACATTGAGGTTTTTCATCTATTTTAAATTTACTTTTCTGTATGATCTAGGAAAGCGATTCAGCTTCATTCATTTGCATGTGGCTGTCCAATTTTCCCCGCATCATTTGTTGAAGAGACTGTCTTTTTTTCCATTGGATATTCTTTCCTGCTTAGTCAAAGATTAGTTGACCATAGAATTGAGGGTCCATTCCTTGGTTCTCTACTCTGTTCCATTGATCTATGTGTCTGTTTTTGTGCCAGTACCATATTGTCTTAATGATTAAGAGCTTTGTAATATAGTTTGAAGTCTGAACTTTTTTTTTAACTTTTTAAAAAAGATTTTATTTATTCGACAGAGAGAGAGAGACACAGTGAGAGAGGGAACACAACAAGGGGAGTGAGAGAGGAAGAAGCAGGCTTCCCACTGAGCATGGAGCCCAATGCGGGACTTGATCCCAGGACCATGGGATCATGACCTGAGCCAAAAGCAGACATTTAATGCCTGAGCCACCCAGGCACTTCTGAGGCCTGAAATTTTGAGGCATCCTGCTTTGGTTTTCTTTTACAACATTCCCCTGGTAACTTGGGGTCTTTTCTGGTTCCATACAAATTTTAGCATTGTTTGTTCTAGCTCTGTGAAAAATGTTCATGATACTTTGATAAGGATTGCACTGAATGTGTAGATGCTTTGGGTAGTATAGACATTTTAACAATATATGTTCTAACATTCCATGAGCATGGAATGTTTTTCCATTTATTTGTGTCTTCCTCAATTTATTTAATAACTGCCTCATAGATCTGTTACCTCTTTGGTTAGGTTTATTCCTAGGTATATTATGATTGTTGGTGTAATTGTAAATGGGATCAATTCCTTGATTTCCCTTTTTGCTATTTCATTATTGATGTATAGCAATGTAACAGAGTTATGTGCATTCATTTTATATCCTGCAACTTCCCTGAATTCCTTTATCAGTTCTAGTAATTTTTTGGTGGAGTCTTTAGTGTTTTCTACATAGAATATCATGTGTCCTGCAAAGAGTAACTGTTTGATATCTTCCTTGCCAAACTGGATGTCTTTTATTTCTCTTTGTTTTCTGATTGTTGAGGTTAGGACTTCCAGTATTATGTTGAATAGTGGCAACAGTGGATATCCCTGTCTTGTTCCTGACCTTAAGGGAAGAGCTCTCAATTTTTCCCCATTGGGGATGATATTAACTGGGAGTCTTTTGTATATGGTCTTTACGATGTTGAAGTATATTCCTTCTATCCATACTTTTTAAGGGTTTTTATTAAGAAATGATGCTATATTTTGTCAATAGCTTTTTCTGCGTCTATTGATAGGATCATATAGTCATTATCCTTTCATTTTATTAATGTACTGCATCATGTTGATTGATTTGATGATATTGAACAACCCCTGCAGCCCAGGAATAAACCGCATTTGGTCACGGTGAATAATCCTTTTAATGTATTGTTGGAATTCCATTAAGTAGTATCTTGGTGAGAATTTTTGCATCCATGTTCATCAGGAATATTGGTCTGAAATTTTCCTTTTAGAGGAGTCTGTGCTCGGTTTGCAATCAAGGTAATGATGGCCTCATAGAAAGAGCTGGGTACTTTACTTTCCATTTCTATTTTTTGAAACAGTTTCAGAGAAATAAGTATTAGCTTAAGTCCAAGCCCTGGACTCTTGTTTGTTCAGAGATTTTTTTTTTATAAAGATTTTTATTTATTTATTTGACAGAGATCACAGTAGACAGAGAGGCAGGCAGAGAGAGAGAGAGAGAGAGAGAGAAGGAAGCAGGCTCCCCGCTGAGCAGAGAGCCCGATGCGGGACTCGATCCCAGGACCCTGAGATCATGACCTGAGCTGAAGGCAGCGGCTTTAACCCACTGTGCCACCCAGGCGCCCTGTTCAGAGATTTTTGATTACTGATTCAATTTCCTTGCTGGTCATGGGTCTGCCCAGATTTTCTTTCTCTTCTTTATTCAGCTTGGGTAGTTTATATGATTCTAGGAATTTAAACATTTCTTCCAGTTTACCTAATTTGTTGGCATATTATTGCTTATAATATTCTCTTACATTTGTTTATATTTATATGGTGTTGGTTGTGATCTCTCCTCTTCCATTCATGATTTCATTTAGGCCCTTTCTATTTTCTTTTGGTAAGTTTGGCTAGGAGTTTATCAGTTTTGTTAATTCTTTCAATCAGCTCCTAGTTTTGTTGATCTGTTCTAGTGTTTCTTTAATTTCTACATCATTGACTTCTGCTCTAATCTTTATTATTTCTTTTCTCCTTCTCAATTTAGTCTTTATCTGCTGTTCTTTTTCCAGCTCCTTTAGGTGTATGGTTAGGTTGTATATTTGAGACTTTTCTTGCATCTTGAGGAAGACCTGTATTGCTATGTACTTCCCTGTTAGGACTGCCTTTGCTGCACCCCAAAAGTTTTGGACCATCATGATTTCATTTTCATTTTCCGTGTATTTTTTTAATTTAATTTCTTTTCAGTGTAACAGAATTCATTGTTTATGCACCACAAAATACATGCCCTCCAGAATACCCACCACCAGGCTCCCCCAACCTCCCACCCCTCACCCCTTCAAAACCCTCAGATTGTTTTTCAGAATCCATAGTCTCTCATGGTTCATCTCCCCCTCCAATTTCCCTCAACTCCCTCCTCCTTTCCATCTCCCCATGTCCTCCGAGTTATTTCTTATGCTCCACAAATAAGTGAAACCATATGATAATTGACTCTCTCTGCTTGACTTATTTCACTTACCATAATCTCTTCCAGTCCTGTCCATGTTGATACAAAAGTTAGGTATTCATCCTTTCTGATGGAGGCATAATACTCCATAGTGTATATGGACCACATCTTCCTTATCCATTCATCCGTTGAAGGGCATCTTGGTTCTTTCCACAGTTTGGCGACAGTGGCCATTGCTGCTATAAACATTGGGGTAAAGATGGCCCTTCGTTTCACTACATCTGTATCTTTGGGGTAAATACCCAGTAGTGCAATTGGAGGGTCATAGGGAAGCTCTATTTTTAATTTCTTGAAGAATCTCCACACTGTTCTCCAAAGTGGCTGCACCAACTTGCATTCCCACCAACAGTGTAAGAGGGTTCCCCTTTCTCCACATTCTCTCCAACACACGTTGTTTCCTGTCTTGCTAATTTTGGCCATTCTAACTGGTGTAAGGTGGTATCTCAATGACATGAAAAAATGTTCATCATCACTAGCCATCAAGGAGATTCTGTGTACATTCTTATTTTTTCTTTAATTTCCTGGTTGACCCATTCATTCTTCAGTAGGATGTTCTTTAATCTCTATGTATTGAGGTCTTTCCAATTTTTTTCTTGTGGTTGACTTCAGTTTTCATAGAATTGTGGTATGCAAATATGCATAGTATGAACACAATCTTTTTGTACTTGTTGAAACCCTATTCATGATCCAGTATGTGATCCATTCTGAAGAATGTTATGTGTGGACTCAAGAATGTGTATTCTGCTGCTTTAGGATGAAATGCTCTGAATATATCTATTATGTCTCAGTTATAGTATTTTTTTTTTAAATTTCAGCCTGACTAGTTTTTAAGACTTTTATCTCTGCAGCAAAGGTTTCGTTGGTGTCTTCTATTTTTTTTTTTAAGCCCAGATATTAGATTTACGACTGTTGATTTAAATTACTTTTCAGATAGATTGCATATAACTGTTTTGAGAAAGTCCCTGGCTGTTATTTATTCTTGACTTTTCTTTTGGGGAGTTTCTCTCTCTTGTCATTTTGGTTAAGTTTCTGTCTTTTGTGTGTTTTGAAAGCTTGTTATATTTCCTGCATCTGAAAGTAATGCTATATTATTAAAGGGTCATACATTGTCCAGGTCCTGGCATTTCAGGAAGTGTTTCTGGCATATGCTGTGTGGACTCTGCTGCTGCATTTTGGCTCTCTTTCCCACACTGCAGTGTTCTTCCTTGCTTTCAGTGGGGAGTGTTTGGACTTTTAACTAGGTGTGCTTTGGTTTGTTCGTTAAAATAAGTCTGGGAAAAGAGACTAATCACATCTCCCCCCCCAAAAAAAAATAAAAAAGGAAAGAGAACAAAAAAAATCATATAGAAAATTAAAAAAAAAATACTTAGTTTGATTGCAAAGAAAAATAAAGGAAAAAAGAAAGGACAAGCAAAGTTAAAAAAAAAATAGCCTGATTTAAAAAAAGAGAGAGAGAGAAAATTAAGTGAAAAAACTAACAGAAAACTATAAGCTTGATTCCAAAGACAAGAAAAAAATAAAGCCTGGTCCTATTTACACCAGAACTACAAGCAGCACACTGAAGCACTCAATGATCAGTAGACTTGATGTTTGCTGTATGCTGCCTATGCTGATCTTCTAGGTGAGAAGCCTGCATCACTGACTTAAAATCACACTCACCCCAGTAAATATGCCCCTGTTAGGCACAGGGATACAGAGTTTTGTGTAAGCAACTCCCTAATCTACTGTGGGCCACTGTGCTGCTCTCTGAAGTTCTACTGTGATGTGGCAAAGGGGAAAATGGCAACACTCCACACTGGCATCCCTGGACAGGAGATCTTATACCCCCTGCTGTTCAGGAAGCCCTCACAGAATAGCAAGGGCATCAGAATGACAGGCTCTACAACTCTTCTAAGTTCTAACTTTAGCACATGTCCGGGGTCCAAAATTCCAAATCTTAAAGCATGCAGCCCACTCAGACCTGCTCCCCTTCTCCACAGCAGAGCCTTGCCATGCTATTTCTGGTGTCCTTTGTCCCAGAAAAACAGCCCCACACCTGCTTGGTGCATGGAATCTATGGTTTAGCAAACAATAAGTAGGAACCATGTTAACCTCCCTCTGCATGTGCCTGTACACCTGCCAATGAAAGGCTATTTGATGGCACCTGCAGGGTCTTTTGTCCTTGCAGAGGCAATATACCTTCTTCCAAATGTACTTCAGGAAGGGGAACATTCTCTCCCATTTTGACCCAGGAGATCCCTACATGATGTTGTAGGTTCTCATGTAAGGGCCCTACTTCTCCCCAAGAGTGCCTGTCACAGCTCTGCTTGGGCAAAAGTTCTGGACTTCCAAAACCTCAGAGTTTGAGTTCCACGTGGTGTTTGCAAAAAATCTGTGACACTCAGTACCCCTTGCTCCCAATCCATGGTCTGGAGAGGTTTCCTTCTTGTGTGAACCAGCCACCACATTTTCTCAACCTCTCTCTCTTAATTTCCAATTTCTTTCCCCAAAGAAAGGGCTCCCTCCCTTCCATAGTATCACAGTTTTTCTCTCCCCCAATTCATTTTCATGCATCTTGCACCTGTCACACAGTCTCCCTCCAACCGTGGAGTTCCTTCTCCCAGTCCTCAAATTGATTTCCTGGTGTTTGAGGGACAAGGAAAACCCAGCATCCCTCGACAACTCTGCCATCTTAAGTCCTCCTTGAGAGAGAAGCATTTTTAAGTACTGACATGATTATAAGATGATTCAGTTAATTTGGTCATGAGATATGGTCTCAAGCCCATATTCATAGGACTGCCAAAGAGGAACTAAAATTTTTAGCAATTCTAAGAGCAAAGACCTAGGCCATCATAGCCCAGTATAATACTGAACCTTATCCAATGAGTTGGGGTTTTTTTTTTTTTTTTAGTTTAATTTATTTTTTCTACTTATCCAAAGGACAAAGAATGATCAGGAATATAACAGCTTATAGGAATTGAAAAAAATATTCTGCATATTCACTGAATAGTAGTAAAAACAAAATGACTTCTTCTGTGATTCAATATTTTAAATTTCCTCTGTAAGTCAGTATTTTCAAGTATCCAAATAGTGGGAATTATGGATATCAAAAGCAACTTTGGAAGGAGTTAAGGTGACAAAGGAGTAATGGAACCCTAAGTTGGTCTCATCACTCAAATACAACTAGATAGTTATCAAATCATTCTGAACACCCAAGAAATTAGTAGGATATCTGAGAAAACAAATGCTGCAAGTCTACAAGTAGATGAGTGATCACCGTTTGGAAGGTAAGAGGTGTGGAGATTTGAATCCAATGTGATAGAGCTGAAAATATGGCATAGGGGAAGGAGCCTGCTTAAGGAAGGTACCATAAAGTATTATAAGCAGCAGAGTGCAGAATTGGAACTTTTAGAAGTCTAATAGAGTGGGGTACATGCCTCACTTAAAGGTGTTCAGGTGATGAATCAGGATGGAATACCAGGTGTAACAGAGTGGTCTGAGGATCCCCAGGTCACAAATCAGGCCTCAATATAAATAAATAAATAAATAAAGATAATACCATGTATATTTTCAGAACACAACACTAGAAAACTTGAAGTCAACCACAGGAAAAGATTTGGAAAGACCTCAAATACATGGAGGTTAAAGACATCCTACTAAAGAATAAATGAGTCAACCAGGATATTAAAGAAAAATGGAAAAATACATGGAAGGAAATGAAAATTAAAACAACACTTAAAAACCTTTCAGATCCTCCAAATGTAGTCCTAATAGAGAAGTACATAGCAATACAGGCTTTCCTCAAGAAACAAGACAGATCTCAAATACAGAACCTAGCCTTAAACCTACAGGAGCTGAAAAGTAACAGCAAATAAAGCCTAAATCCAGCAGGAAAAAAAAAAATAATAAAGGTTAAAGCGGAAATCAATGATGGCAGAGGAATAGCAGACTGAAATGATATCAGGTCCCAGGAGTTCAGCTAGATAGTTATCAAACCATTCCAAACACCAAAAACTCAAGAGGAGATAGAAGAGAAGAGCAGCAGTTGTAGGAACAGAAAATCTACCACTTTCTGGAAGGTAGGATGTGCAAAGTGAATCAGAAGTGATGAGAAGATAGACGTGGGGGGAGGGGCTGGCTCCCAGCAAACTGTGGAGAAGTGGAGCACAAAATCAGAAATTTTAGAAGTTTGCTCCACTGAGGACGTTGCTCCAGAGGCTAAGTGGGGGTGGAGCCCTCACAGGGACAGTGTAGTCTCAGGTCCTGTGGGGTCACAGAAAGATCGGGGGTGTCTGAGTGTGGCAGAGCTCCCAGGTATCAGAGCAGGGAAGCTGACTACAAAGGCAGAGCCAAGGAGTGAGCTTTCAGATCGGGGTTACCTTAAACCGTGATCCATGGCACAGTGGGACCACTGCTCTTTGAGCAGGGACCCCACAAGTGGCAGATCCAGAAAGACCCCCTCTTTTCTCCTCCAGGAGGAGTGGAACAGGAATGTGGGTCAGGAATCTGCTGGATTTGGAGACTACAAACTGGGTTGTGCACCAGAGAAAGAAATGCTCAGTCACAGGCTGGGTGAGCACAGAGCACGGCCAGAGACCAGGGAGACAGGAGTGATTGACTGCTTTTTTCTGAGGGTGCACTGAGGAGTGGGGCCCTGAGCTCTTGGCTCCTCCAGGCCAGAGATTGGGAGGCTGCCATTTTCATTCCCATCCTCCAGAGCTCTACGGAAAGCATTCAGGGAACAAAAGCTATGGAGAGTGAACCTAAGCAGATTATTTAGTCTGGCCCATGGCAAGGATGCTGCAATTCCGCCTTGGGCAAAGACATTTCACACTCACTGCAACAGACCCCGCCCCCAGAAGTTCAGCATGAACATCCAGCCAAGACCAAGCTCACCAATCAAGGAGAACAGTGGAACTTCAGGGCTAGGATAAAATGACAAGGCAGAAAAATTCACACCACACACACACACACACACACACACACACAGAAAAGGTCAAGAGGCAGTACCAATGGCTAGGGACATAATCAATATGGACATTGGTAATATGTCAGAACTAGAGTTCAGGATGACTGGGCTCAAAAAAGGCATGGAAGATATTAGAGAAATGCTTTCTGTAGAAATAAAACTCCTTTCTGGAGAAATAAAAGAACTAACATCTAACCAAGTTGAAATTAAAAGAGCTATTCATGAGGTGCAATCAAAAATAGAGAATCTTACTGCTAGAATAAATGAGGAAGAAGAGAGAATTAGTGATATAGAAGACCAAATGACAGAATAAAGTAGCTGAGCAAAAGAGAGACAAACAAGTACTGGACCACGAGAGGAGAATTCAAGAGATAAATGATACCATAAGATGAAAGAATATTAGAATAATTGGGATTCCAGAAGAAGAAGAAAGAAAGAGAGGGGCAGAAGGTATATAGGAGTGAATTATAGTAGAGAATTTCCCTAATATGGCAAAAGGAAAAAGCATTAAAATCCAGAAAGCACAGAGATCTCCCCTCAAAAATCAATAAAAATAGGTCCACACCCCGTCGTCTAATAGTAAAACTTACAAGTCTTAGTGACAAAGAGAAAATCCTGAAAGAAGCTAGGGACAAGAAGTTTGTAACATAGGGGAGGAGTCAAGATGGCGGAGAAGTAGCAGGCTGAGACGACAGCGGGTACCAGGAGATCGGCTCGATAGCTTATCAAACCATTGTGAACACCTACAAATCCAACGGGAAATCTAAGAGAAGAAAAGCAACAATTCTAGAAACAGAAAATCGATCACTTTCTGAAAGGTAGGACCTGCGGAGAAGTGAATCCAAAGCGACGGGAAGATAGACCCCGGGGGGAGGGGCCGGCTCCCGGCAAGCGGCGGAGCAAAGGAGCACAACATCGGGACTTTTAAAAGTCTGCTCCACTGGGAGACATCGCTCCAGAGGCTAAACCGGGGGAAACCCAGGCAGGGTCAGCGTAACCCCGGGTCCCGCGGGGTCACAGAAGGACCGGGGGTATCTGAGGGCCGCAGAGCTCCCAGGTATTAGAGCAGGGAAGCCGACTACAGCGACAAAGCCGAGGAGCGAGCTCTCAGCCTGGGGTTACCTTGTGCCGGTCGCAGGCTGGGTGGGCTCGGAGCACGGCCAGAGGCCACAGAGACAGAAGCGACAGGGCGCTTTTCTCCAAGTGCCAGCAATTGACTGCTTTCCTCAAGGCGCGACCACAGGCCAGGGAGGCGGGGCGGTTGGGCGCTTTTCTCTGAGGGAGCAGTGAGGAGCGGAACACCAAGCTCTCGGCTCCTCTGGGCCGGAGATTGGGAGGCCGCCACCTTCATTCCCGTCCTCTGGAACTCTACAGAAAGCGCTCAGGGAACAAAAGCTCCCGAAATTGAACCCGAGCTGATTACTTAGCCCGGCCCCTGGCAAGGGCGGTGCAATTCCGCCTGCGGCAAAGACACTTGAGAATCACCACAACAGGCCCCTCCCCCAGAAGAACAATAAGAAACCCAGTTAAGACCAACTTCGCTCACCAAGAACAGCGGAATTCCACAGCAGGAGAAAGCAAATCTTATCTGGACAAAATGACAAGGCGGAAAAACTCACCTCAAAAAAAAGAACAAGAGGCAGTACAGAAGGCTGGAGACCTAATCAATACGGACATTGGTAATATGACAGATCTAGAATTCAGAATGACAATTCTCAAGGTTCTAGCCGGGCTTGAAAAAGGCATAGAAGATATTAGAGAAACCCTCTCCGGAGAGATAAAAGCCCTTTCTGGAGAAATAAAAGAACTAAAATCTAACCAAGTTGAAATCAAAAAAGCTATTAATGAGGTGCAATAAAAAATGGAAGCTCTCACTGCTAGGATAAATGAGGCAGAAGAAAGAATTAGTGGCATTGAAGACCAAATGACAGAGAATAAAGAAGCTGAGCAAAAGAGAGACAAACAAATACTGGACCACGAGGAGAGAATTCGAGAGATAAGCGACACCATAAGACGACACAACATTAGAATAATTGGGATTCCAGAAGAAGAAGAAAGAGAGAGGGAAGCAGAAGGTATATTGGAGACAATTATTGGAGAGAATTTCCCTACTATGGCAAAGGGAACAAACATCAAAATCCAGGAGATTCTAAGAACGCCCCTCAAAATCAATAAAAATAGGTCCAGACCTCGTCACCTGATAGTAAAATTTACAAGTCTTAGCGACAAAGAGAAAATCCTGAAAGCAGCCCGAGAAAAGAAGTCTGTAACATACAAGGGTAAAAACGTTAGATTGGCAGCGGACCTATCCACAGAGACCTGGCAGGCCAGAAAGAACTGGCATGATATATTCAGAGCACTAAACGAGAAAAACATGCAGCCAAGAATACTATATCTGGGTAGGCTATCACTGAAAATAGAAGGAGAGATAAAGAGCTTCCAGGACAAACACAAGCTGAAAGAATTTGCAAACACCAAACCAGCTCTACAGGAAATATTGAAAGGGGTCCTCTAAGCAAAGAGAGAGCCTAAAAGTAGTAGATCAGAAAGAAACAGAAACAATATACAGTAACAGTCACCTTACAGGCAATACAATGGCACTAAATTCATATCTCTCAATAGTTACCCTGAATGTTAATGGGCTAAATGCCCCAATCAAAAGACACAGGGTATCAGAATGGATAAAAAAACAAAACCCATCAATA
>JAHRIG010005365.1:0-11030 GCA_020311275.1 Eira barbara
ATTCTAATGTTGTGTCGTCTTATGGTGTCGCTTATCTCTCGAATTCTCTCCTCGTGGTCCAGTGTTTGTTTGTCTCTGTTTTGCTCAGCTTCTTTATTCTCTGTCATTTGGTCTTCTATGTCACTAATTCTTTCTTCTGCCTCATTTATCCTAGCAGTGAGAGCTTCCATTTTTGATTGCACCTCATTAATAGCTTTTTTGATTTCAACTTGGTTAGATTTTAGTTCTTTTATTTCTCCAGAAAGGGCTTTTATCTCTCCAGAGAGGGTTTCTCTAATATCTTCTATGCCTTTTTCAAGCCCGGCTAGAACCTTGAGAATTGTCATTCTGAACTCTAGATCTGTCATATTACCAATGTCCGTATTGATTAGGTCTCCAGCCTTCGGTACTGCCTCTTGTTCTTTTTTTTGAGGTGAGTTTTTCCGTCTTGTCATTTTGTCCAGATAAGATTTGCTTTCTCCTCCTCTAGAATTCCGCTGTTCTTGGTGAGCGAAGTTGGTCTTAACTGGGTTTCTTATTGTTCTTCTGGGGGAGGGGCCTGTTGTGGTGATTCTCAAGTGTCTTTGCCGCAGGCGGAATTGCACCGCCCTTGCCAGGGGCCGGGCTAAGGAATCTGCTCGGGTTCGCTTTCGGGAGCTTTTGTTCCCTGAGCGCTTTCCGTAGAGTTCCGGAGGACGGGAATGAAGATGGCGGCCTCCCAATCTCCGGCCCAGAGGAGCCGAGAGCTTGGGGTTCCGCTCCTCACTGTGCCCTCAGAGAAAAGCGCCCAACCGCCCCGCCTCCCTGGCCTGCGGTCGCGCCTTGAGGAAAGCAGTCAATTGCTGGCACTTGGAGAAAAGCGCCCTGTCGCTTCTGTCTCTGTGGCCTCCGGCCGCGCTCCGAGCCCACCCAGCCTGCGACCGGCACAAGGTAACCCCGGGCTGAGCGCTCGCTCCTTGGCTTTGTCGCTGTAGCCGGCTTCCCCGCTCTAATACCTGCGAGCTCTGCGGCCCTCAGACACCCCCGGTCCTTCTGTGACCGCGCGGGACCCGGGGTTACGCTGACCCTGCCTGGGTTTCCCCCGGTTTAGCCTCTGGAGCGATGTCTCCCAGTGGAGCAGACTTTTAAAAGTCCCGATGTTGAGCTCCGTTGCTCCGCCGCTTGCCGGGAGCCGGCCCCTCCCCCCGCGGTCTGTCTTCCCGTCGCTTTGGATTCACTTCTCCGCAGGTCCTACCTTTCAGAAAGTGATCGATTTTCTGTTTCTAGAATTGTTGCTCTTCTTCTCCTCGATCCCCCGCTGGATCTGTAGGTGTTCACAATGGTTTGATAAGCTATCGAGCCGATCTCCTGCTACCCGCTGTCGTCTCAGCCTTGCTACTTCTCCGCCATCTTGACTCCTCCCTCACTGCCTCTGTTCTTATCTAGGATTTTTATGCTTTCCTGTCTCACATTTATGTCTTTAATCCATTTTGAGTTAATTTTTGTAAATGGTGGAATACAGTGGTCCAGTTTCACGTTTTTGCTTGTAGCTGTCCAGTTTTCCCAAAACCATTTATTGCAAAGACTGTATTTTTCTTATTGGTTATCCTTTCTTTGTTACAGATTAATTGCTCATAAAGTTGTGGTATCATTTCAGGGTTTTATATTCTCTTCTACTAATCTATGTGTCTATTTGTCTGCATGATATAACTTAAAATCCAGAATTGTTAGGCCTCCAGCATTGCTTTTCTTTTCAAGGATGATATGGGTATATTGCTATTTGGGGTCTTTTTTGGTTCCATACAAATTTTAGGATTGTTTGTTCTAGCTCTGTGAAAATGTTGGCAGTATTTTGACAGAGATTGCATTATATGTGTAGATTGGTTTGGGTAATATAGATATTTTAACAATATTTATTCTTGTGAACATGTGAAGCATGTGAAGTTTTTTTTTTTTTATTTCTTTGTGTCCTCTTCAGTTTTTTCCAACAGTGCTTTACAGTTTTCACAGTATAGATCTTTTACCTCTTTAGTTATGTTTACTCCTAAGAATCTTATGGGTGTTGATGCAATTGTAAATGGAATTGATTCCTTGATTTCTTTTTCCATTGTTTTACTATAGGTGTACTGGTGTATAACAATACAACAGATTTCATTTTATTTTTTTTATTTTTTTAAATTTTTTTATAAACATATAATGTATTATTAGCCCCAGGGTTGAAGGTTTGTGAATTGCCAGGTTTACACACTTCACAGCACTCACCATAACAATACAACAGATTTCAGTACTTTCATTTTGTATCCTGTGACATTAGTAGATCTATTTATCAGTTCTGGCAGGTTTTTTGTTTTGTTTTTGTTTTTGTTTTTTGTTTTTTTTTGCTTGTTTTGTTTTGTTTTTTCTTTGTTCGTTTGTTTGTTTGTTTTTAGAGTCTTTCATGTTTTCTAAATATAGTATCATGTCATCTGCAAACACTGAAAGTTTTAACTTCTTCCTTGCCAGTTTGGATATCTTTTATTTATTTTGTATTCTGGGCGCTGTGGCTAAGACTTCCAGTGATATGTTAAATAACAGTGGTGAGAGTGGACATCCCTGTCTTGCTCCTGATAATACAGGAAAAGGTCTCAATTATTAATACCCCATTGAGGATGATATTTGTGTGACATTTTATATATGGCTTTTATTATATTGAGGTATGTTCCTTCTCTCTAACCCTACTTTGTTGAGGGTTTTTATCATGAACTAATGTTCTACTATTCCAAATGCTTTTTCTGCATCTATTGAAAGGATCATATGGTTCTTATACTTCCTTTTAATAATGTGGTGTATCACCTTCATTGATTTGCAAATGTTGAACCACCTTTCTTGCAGTCCAGGAATAAATCCTACTTCCTCATGGTGAATGATTTTGTGTTTGTGTGTGTGTGTGTGTGTGTGTGTGTGCTTGTGTGAATGATTCATTTAATATGCTCATGGATTCGGTTGGCTAGTATTTTTTTTTCTTTTTTTTTAGTTTAATTTAATTTAATTTAATTTAATTTAATTTAATTTCATGTGTGTGTGTGTGCTCCAAAATTCATTGTTTAGGCACCACACCTAGTGCTCCATGCAATATGTGCCCTCCTTAATACCCACTGCTAGGCTCACCCTAGCCCACACACCTTCCCTCCAAAACCCTGTTTGTTTCTCAGACTCCACAGTCTCTCATGCTTTGTCTCCTCCGATTTGCAGCAACTCACTTCTCATATCCATCTCCCAATGCCCTCTGTGTTATTCCTTATGCTCCACAAGTAAGTGAAACCATATGATAATTGACTCTCTGCTTGACTTCCTTCACTCAGCCTAATCTACTCCAGTCCCGTCCATGTTGATACAAATGTTGGGTATTCATTCTTTCTGATGGAGGCATAATACTCTATTGTATATACGGACCATATCGTCTTTATCCATTCATCCATTGTAGGGCACCTTGGCTCTTTCCACAGTTTGGCGACTGTGGCCATTGCTGCTACAAACGCTGAGGTAACAGATGGCCCTTCTTTTCACTGTATCTGTATCTTTGGGGTAAATACCCAGTAGTGCAATTGCAAGATCAGAGGGTAGCTCAATTTTTAATTTCTTGAGGAATCTCCACACCGTTTTCCAAAGTGGCTGCACCAACTTGCATTCCACCAACGGTGTAAGAGGGTTAGAGGGTTTCCCTTTCTCCATATCCTCTTCAACACTTGTTTTTTTTTTTTTTTTTCCCCTGTCTTGTTAATTTTGGCCATTCTCACTCATGTAAGGTGGTATATCAATGTGGTTTTGACTTGAATCTCCCTAATGGCTAATGCTGCTGAACATTTTTTCATGTGTCTGTTAGTCATTTGTATGCATTCTTGGGAGAAGTGTCTATTCATGTCTTCTGTACATTTTTTGATGTGATTATCTGTTTTTGAGTGTTGAGTTTGAGGAGTTCTTTATAGATCTTGGATATCAGCCCTTTGTTTGTAATGTCATTTGAGAATATCTTCTCCCATTCTGTGGGTTGCCTCTTTGTTTTGTTGACTGTTTCCTTGCTGTACAGAAGCTTTTGATCTTGATGAAGTCCCAAAAGTTCATTTTCACTTTTGTTTCCTTTGCCTTTGGCGACATGTCTTGAAAGAACTTGCTGTGGCCGATGTCGAAGAGGTTACTGCCTATGGTCTCCTTCATGATTTTGATAGATTCCTGCCTCATGTTGAGCTCTTTTATCCATTTCGAGTTTATCTTTGTGTATGGTGTAAGAGAATGGTCAAGTCTCATTCCTCTATACATAGCTGTCCATTTTTGCAGCACCATTTATTGAAGAGACTGTCTTTTTTATCAATGTATAGTTTTTCCTCCTTTGTTGAAGATTAGTTGACTATTGAGTTGAGGGTCCATACCTGGGCTCTCTACTCTGTTCCACTGCTCTATGTGTCTGTTTTTGTGCCAGTTCCATGCTGTCTTGGTGATCACAGCTTTGTAGTAAAGCTGGAAATCAGGCAATGTGATGCCCCAGTTTTGTTTTTCTTTTTCAACATTTCCTTAACAATTTGGGGTATCTTCTGGTTCCATGCAAATTTTAGGTTTGTTTGTTCCAGCTCCTTGAAAAATTCCAGTGGAATTTTGACCAGGATGGCATTGAGACTATATATTGCTCTAGGCATTATAGACGTTTTAACAATGTTTATTCTTCCAATCCAGGAGCATGGAATGCTCTTCCATCCTTTTGCGTCTTCAATTTCTTTCAGGAGTGTTCTGTAGTTCCTTAAGTACAGATCATTTACCTCTTTGGTTCGGTTTATTTCCAGGTATCTTATGGTTCTTCATGCTATAGTAAAGGGAATCATTTCTCTAATTTCCCTTTCTATATTTTCATTGTTAGTGTATAAGACAGCAACTGATTTCTGTACATTGGTTTTGTATCCTGCCACATTACTGAATTGCTGTATGATCTCTAGTACTTTGGGGGTGGAAGCTAACAGACACATGAAAAAGTGTTCATCATCGTTAGCCATCAGGGAGATTCAAATCAAAACCACATTGAGATACCACCTTACGCCAGTGAGAAGGGCCAAAATTAAAAAGACAGGAAAAAAAACAAGTGTTGGAGACGACTTGGAGAAAGAGGAACACTTTTACACTGTTGGTGGGAATACAAGTTGGTGCAGCCATTTTGGAAAACAGTATGGAGATTCCTTAAGAAATTAAAAATAAAGCTACCCTCTGACCCTGCAATTGCACTACTGGGTATTTACCCCAAAGATACAGATGTAGTGAAAAGAAGGGCCATCTGTACCCCAATGTTCATAGCAACAATGGTTGCAATTGCCAAACTGGAAAGAGCTAAGATGCCCTTCAATAGACGAATGGATAAAGACTATATGGTCCAAATATACAATAGAGTATTACGCCTCCATTAGAAAGTATGAATACCCAACATTTGTATCTACATGGATTGGACTGGAGGAGATTATGCTGAGTGAAAGAAGTCAAGCAGAGAGAGTCAGTTATCATGTGGTTTCACTTACTTGTGGAACATAAGGAATAACAAGGAGGGCATTGGGAGATGGATATGAGAAGTGAGTTGCTGGAAATCAGAAGTGGAGACAAAGCATGAGAGACTGTGGACTCTCAGAATAATTATTGATAGACATGTATTTAGTGCCATTTTATTACTTGTTCTATCATTGTGTTTGGAGATTTTCTTTGATCCTTGTCTGTGATAGTTTTGGTCTTTCATTTTCACTCAAACAGTCCCTCTTTTTTTTAAAGATTTTCTTTATTTATTTGACAGAAGGACACAGTGAGAGAGGAAACACAACAGGGGGAGTGGAGAGGGAGAAGCAGGCTTCCCATTGAGCAGAGATCCAGATGTGGGGGTCGATCCCAGGATCCTGGGATCAGGATCTGAGCTGAAGGCAGACATTGATGACTGAGCCACCCAGATGCCCCTCAAACAGTCCTCTTTAATGTTCCTTGCTGGCCTAGTTTAGTGGTCATGAACGTCTTTAGTTTTTTTTTTTTTTTTTTTTTTTTTTTTTTTTAAGATTTTATTTATTTATTTGACAGACAGATCACAAGTAGGCAGAGAGGCAGGCAGAGAGAGAAGGGAGGAAGCAGGAAGCAGGCTCCCTGCTGAGCAGAGAGCCCGATGCGGGGTTCGATCCCAGGACCCTGGGATCATGACCTGAGCTAAAGGCAGCGGCTTTAACCCACTGAGCCACCCAGGCGCCCCCGTCTTTAGTTTTTGCTTGTCTGGGAAACTATCATTCCTTCTATTCTGAATGGCAGCCTTGCTGATAGAATATTTATGGTTGCAGATTTTTCCCCTTCAAAACTTTGAAAATATCATGTCATTCCCTTCTAGCTTGCCAAGTTTTTGTTGAGAAATATACAGATAATCTAATGAATCTTCCCTTGTAAATTAAGGGCTTATTTTTTCTTGCTTCTTTTAGGAATTTATTTCTCCATAGCTATGTTTTGCAAATTTACTTATAATATATCCTGGTGTTGACCTGCTCTTGTTGATTTTGATGGGATTTCTCTGTTCTTCCTGGATTTAGATGTCTATTTCCTTCCACAGATTAAGGAGTTTTTCCACTATTATTTCCTCAAATAAATTTTCTGCTTATTTCTTTTCTTATAATATGACTCTTATAATATGAATATCATTGTGTTTGGTGGAGTCACTGTTTACTAAGTCTAGTCTTGTTCTGCATAGTTGTTCTTTCTCTTTTTTTGTCAAGGTTTATTATATTCCATTATTTTGTATTGTATAACACTTATTAATTTCTCTGCTTCTTCTAGCTTTTGTTCATTGCATTAAGATTGTTTTGAGACTGGACAAGATGGCGGGGAAGTAGGAGGAGGTGCCGTTTCAACCTGTACCCTAAAGTGAGCTGACTACCTACCAAAGAACTCTGATAACCCATGAAATCAGCCAGAGATTAGAATTATACACTTCTGGATCTCTATGGTTGGCAGGTAAAGCAGAGTGGGAACATGGGACTGATATCGGAAAATAAACAAAAGGGAGAGGGAGCCAACAAAAGCGACCCATTGGAAAGTAATACCCCAATATGAGAGTTCCCTGGGATTGGGGATCAGCATTAACTTGGAGTCTGGTTGAAAGCACTCAAAAAGAGCAAAGGATCATGGGGGTAAATTGTGGGAATCGGGGCGGTTAGGGACAGGGGCTTAAGTCCCCAGACCCAGGACAGCCACTGCTGACACTGAGCCAGAGAGAGTGCGGCAAAGAAACCAGGTCTCGGTCCCTGAGCCACCGGCACACCTGAGAGCAACTGGGTGGCAGCTCCCATGAGGTGCAGGGAGCCTCACCAGCCAGCCAGCAGAAACAGCCTTTTGCACTTGCCATGCACATGCCGTGCCACCAGAGTCTGAGTCGCACCCCATACCTCCCCCTGAGAGAGGTGCATGCACGCACCACCCAGTGCTCTCGAACCCAGAGAGAGTCTGAGCACTCCCAGCCCCGGGCCAGCGGGAAAATCTCAGTGCGCTCTCACTGCTTGGAACCTCTCTGGTGGCCCAGACAGCCGCAGCTATCGTGATTTTGGGTACAAGCAGGAGTTCCTGTGTCCCCAGAGACCGTGACTGGGAACATGCTCTGCCAGCGGCCAAGGGGAATTTATGGGTTCTGGAGCACCCAGAGGGGAACAGACTGAGGCTTCTCTCTGAGAGGGAGGTCTGGGAGCAGTTTGCTTTCCTCTAAACCTCCAAAAACCATCAAAAGCTGCCAAGGAGAGAGAAAACAAAGAAAGGAAAAAACCTCCAGAGAACAAAAGCCTGAAAAACCGGTTTCCACAGAGCCCACCCACTTTATGGGGGCAGGAGGACTTAACTCAGGGAATAGTGCCTGAAAAACGACATGGAGGGCCCCTCCCCCAGAAAACCAACCAAAAAAAAAAAAAAAAAAAGAGACAAGAGAACAACCACCACTACATCATAGATAAAACTTTTAGTTTTAATTCCTTCCCACTATTCTGGTTCATTTTTTAATAGATAATTTTTTAACCTATTTATCATCACAGTGAGATGTCCAGTACATCAAATTCTGTAATAACCTTTTAACCTGAACTTTTTGATACATATACCTGTGTTTTCCTTTTGCTTTTCTATTTTTTAATATTTTTAAATTTGATTTTATTTTAGTTTATTCTTTTTTTATTTTCATTTTTAAATATTCATATAGAGTTAAACTTCAAGGTAATCCCCTTTCCCCAGTCAATGCTGCCCCTATAGGTAAACCAGTTTTTAATCCCCCTTCATTTTAGGAAAGTTGAGTCCTTTAACAAAGATATCAAGATACATCCAGGAAGAATCAAAATAACCTTCCTCGCCCACACTGAGACTTTATAACCACTCTCCCATCCTTTTCTTCTGCCAGTGTTTATGTGTATTTGTGTTTGTCCTGGTAGTATATAAATCTTATACTTGGGGTTCTTTTTGACGAGGTTCTTTTTTGTTTTGTTTTGTTTTTATATTTTTTTTTTTCCTCTTGTCATCTACTTTTATCAGTCTTTTTGTTTGTCTGTTTTTGTTTGTATACTTCATAAATCTTACCTTGGGGCCCATTTTGGCTGGGCCTTCTCTTTTATTTTATCTTTCTTTTTTTTTTCCTGTTTCTCTCTCTCTCTCTCTCTCTTTTTTTTTTCTTTACTTTCTTTTTCTTTCATTTGGGTGGGGACTCTTGATTGCTCGGAAGCGTTCCAGGGTGCAAGTTGCCTGCACCATGGTTGATACATTCAGCTACATCCGTTCAGCCATTGCTCACCAAAATGACTAGGAAGAGGAATGCCCAAAAGAAGAAAAATTCAGAGGCTTCTGCAACAGAGCTAATGTCTATGGACATAGACAATATGTCGGAAAGGGAATTCAGGCTAACAATTATACAGTCAATAGCTAGGTTGGAGAAAGCCTTTGATGACGAAATGGAATTGATTAGGGCAGAAGTGAAAGCCACCAGGGATGATGTTCACAATGTTCTCAATGAGTTCCAATCTAATCTAAATTCTCTAAAAGCTAGGGTAACTGAGACAGAAGATAGAATTAGTGATCTGGAGGACAAACAGATAGAGAGAGGATCAGGAGGAAGCCTGGAACAAACAGCTTAGAAGCCACGAAAACAGAATCAGTGAAATAAATGACACCATAAAACATTCCAATGTCAGAATTATTGGAATCCTTGAGGGGGAGGAGAATGAAAGAAGACCAGAAAATACAGTTGAACAAATTCTCCATGAAAAATTTCCCAATCTCACAAATGGAACCAGCGTTCACGTACTAGAAGCAGAACGGTTTCCCCCCAATATTATAGATTCTCAAAAGTCCTCAAGATACTTAATAGTAAGAATGAAGAATTATAATTGTAGGCAGAACCTCTTGAAAGCAGCTAGGACAAAGAAGCTCCTTAAGTACAGAGGAAAGCACATCAGAATAACGTCAGACCTGTCCACAGAGACCTGGCAAGTCAGAAAGGGCTGGCAAGATATATTCAGGGCACTAAATGAGAAGAACATGCAGCCAAGAATACTTTATCCAGCAAGAGTGACATTCAAAATGGATGGAGAGATAAAGAGTTTCCAAGACAGGCAAGGCTTAAAAGACTATGCAACCACCAAGCCGACGCTGCAGGAAATATTAAGGGGGGTTCTATAAAAGAGGAAAAATCCTAAGAATAGCATTGAACAGAAATATAGAGCCAATTTACAGAAAGAAAGACTTCAAAGATAACACAATGTCAATAAAAACGTATCTCTCAATAATCACTCTCAATGTGAATGGCCTAAATGCGCCCATAAAATGACACAGGGCTGCAGATTGGATAAAACGACAGGACCCATCCATATGTTGTCTACAAGAGACCCATTTTGAACCTAAAGATACACCCAGACTGAAAGTGAAGGGATGGAGAAACATCTTTCATGCCAATGGGCCTCAAAAGAAGGCCGGGGTAGCGATTCTCATATCAGATAAATTAGACTTTAAACTAAAGACGGTAGTCAGAGATACAGAAGGACACTACATCATTCTTAAAGGGACTATCCACCAAGATGATCTAAAAATTGTAAATATGTACACCCCCAATATGGGAGCAGCCAATTACATAAGAAAACTATTAATCAAGATAAAGAGTCATATTGATATGAATACATTAATAGGAGGAGATCTTAACACGCCTCTCTCAGAAATAGACAGATCATTGAAGCAGAAAATCAATAAAGAAATGAGAGCATTGAATGACACATTGGACCAGATGGACCTCATAGATATATACAGAACATTCCACCCTAAAAGAACAGAATACTCATTCTTCTCAAGTGCACATGGAACCTTCTCCAGAATAGATCACATACTGGGTCACAAATCAGGGCTCAACCGATACCAAAAGATTGAAAATATTCCCTGCATATTCTCAGATCACAATGCTTTGAAACTGGAGCTCAATCACAAGGATAAGTTCAGAAGGAACTCAATCACCTGGAAGCTAAAGACCACCTTGCTTAAGAATGCTTGGATCAACCAGTAGATCCAAGAAGAACTTAAACAATTCATGGAAACCAATGAGAATGAAGAAATTTCACTCCAAAACCTATGGGATACAGCAAAGACGGTCCTAAGGGGGAAATACATAGCCATCCAAGCCTCCCTCAAAAAAATTGAAAAATCCAGAATACACCAGCTGTCTCTACACCTTAAAGAACTGGAGAATCAACAACAAATCAAACCAACTCCACACGTAAGAAGGGAGATAATCAAGATTAGAGCAGAGATCAATGAGGTAGAAACCAGAGATGCAGTAGAATGTATTGATGAAACTAGAAGCTGGTTTTTTGAAAGAATCAATAAGATTGATAAACCATTGGCCACACTAATCCAAAAGAAAAGAGAGAAAGCCCAAATTAATAAAATTATGAATGAAAAGGGAGAGATCACAACTAACACCAAGGAAGTAGAAACAATCATCAGAAGTTATTATCAACAGTTATATGCCAATAAGCTAAGCAACCTAGATGAAATGGATGCATTCCTGGAAAACTATAAACTCC
>JAHRIG010005366.1:0-47022 GCA_020311275.1 Eira barbara
AAGAACAGGCACTCAGTCACAGAAGGTGTTTCTGAAACCAGCTTCCTTATCAAAAAGGATTATTCCTTCTTAAAGATCAGTTACCTCACCTTCCTCCCTTCTGCTGATGATATTTATGACTGCAAGGTGGAGCACTGGGGCCTGGATGAACCACTTCTGAAACACTGGGGTACGTATGAGTTCCACCCCCTTGGCACCTTCTTTCTCTATCAAGTTCAGAATATCCTGCCTTTGAGCCTGTGAATCTCATGTTTTCTGCACTTCCAAAGTTTCAAATAATAGACTTTACCCTCTTCCTTAACCATGGTGCCCTGAGTCTTCATAGGACAAAAACCATCCCTCCCGCTCCATCCCACACACGTGTACATGAACCAACACTCTGTCTTCTGACTTCCACAACCTCATTTTCACAGAACCTGAGATTCCAGCCCCTATGTCAGAGCTGACAGAGACTGTGGTCTGTGCCCTGGGGTTGGCTGTGGGCCTTGTGGGCATCGTGGTGGGCACTGTCTTCATTATCCAAGGCCTACGCTCAAGCGGTGCTTCCAGACTTCAAGGACCCTTGTGAGCCGCACCCTAGAAAGGAAGGTAAGCATTCAGATTTGTCAGAGCTGAGAGCTGGAGACTCAGCACAGGAGGAAGGAAACTGGAAGGAATTTGTGGACACAGATATGGTTGAAAGGCTGCAGGAGTCTGGGGGAGGGCATGATGACAGCACAGGAGCCCCCTAGGATCAACCATCCCATGTCTGTCCTATTTCAGGAGCACCGCATGCTCACCGACCAGAGCAGAAGAGTGAACTTGATAGGTGACCTGGCACTATTGCCTGGCAGAGCTCGCCATATGCCTTCTCTCTCCAACGCTCCTCCTCTCACCTCTTTTCTGGGACTTAAGGTCCTCCTATATCCTCTGAAAGCTCCCATACCCTTTGGAATTCTGCCCCTTGAATGCCTGATTTTTTTTTTTTTTTTTTCTTTTCTCAGTTGTTACCTACAGTGAGCTGTCTGGGATATTCCACCCAGTTCCCTGATTCCTTGTAACCCTGATCCGGTACTCCCATGGAAATAATAAATTTCCCTTTATGAGATCTTTTAGTAAAACTTTTCCTGTCTTTCATCCCAGGGCTGACTAGGGCTATGGCCCCTTATGCTTATTGCCACTTATTCCCACTTTCCAGATTATGTTTCATGTCCAGTTACACAGGAGCAAGCAAGTATAGACAATAATATTTTGATATTTTAGCTGGTGTTAATATTTATCTCTTCCTATTTTTCCCACCCTAGGGCATTACCAACCTTCCCCTAATTCAGACATTAATGAAAGTAATATAAGCCCTCTGTCCTTGGTAAAGATTTGTTATAGAAGAATACAAAAATGAAGAAATAAGTTCATATTCCTTTTAGTATAGTTTTAAAATGCTATGAAAGAGAAATAAATTAGGATAAAGGAATTTTGAATTTCCAAAGTATTGAAAGTCAAAATGGCTTTCCAAAACTTTAGAATTTTTATTTGTGAATTATGAATGATTGGAGAAGCTTTCCTCTCACTTACTCATGCATGAGAAGGTAAGAATTCTTTGGGCGGGAAAAGAAATGGAAGTCAGTTAGGAGAGATTAGAAATAGACTATAATGTACATATCTGAGAAGAACCAAATACTTTGTTCTTACTTAGGGATATTAACAACAGGAAGAGGAACGGGAGTGGAAACCACAGGCATATTTAAGTTTCTGAGAACACAGGTGCAGTTTGCCTCTCCTCCTACATGAATCCCTGCTAGATAAGCACAGAGACTTTCCTGTGCCGCCATGGCACGTCAGGGACAGTAGAGTGAATATAGCTGCAGGATGTTTCTAGGCAGATCAGTTCAAATCAGTGAGTCCCTGTGTAGCCCTGTGCACCCTGGAAAATGAGAAAACACTCAGATAATCCCAGTTCTGTGCCCTCACACCTCACCCTTCCTGGTCAAGGAAAGAATGAGCCTATGAGAGAGAAATCCCAGGAGGGACAACATGGTGGAGATAATGTACTGGCAGCTATGGATGCTGCATCTTCTTCTAGGTTCATTGTCTCCAAGTGGAAACTCTGACAGAGGAAACGGATCAACAGATGGAATTCTCTGGCTCTCTTGAGTGTGTCTAAGACTTCACTCTTGGAAGTGTATGTGACTTGACTTGGAGTCATTTTGCCCTTTGAAATTGTTTTAGGCACAAATTCGCCCCAGTCTTTTCACTCTGCATCTACTGTGTCCATACATTGTATCTCAGACACTATTATGGAATTGACATAAAATGTATGAGGTTATCCCTGTCCATGCCCTCTGCATGAAGGAGCTTAAAGTGTAATGGGGGGGGGGGGGGGAGAGAGGGAGACACAATTTTAATGCAATAATTGATAGAACATAGTTTTATAGATAGAAACCTAAATCCAAATTCAGGATTTAACACTTTATAGCTAGTATTTTAAACTTTATAACACTGACCAAATATATTCTGAGTCAAATATTTCTCATGCATAATGTGGAAGTGATACTACTTTCTTTGCAGTTATTGACAGAATTTGAATAATCTTGATTACACATAATATATGAATACATAAGAAAACATTGCTACTTGTATCCATATAAAATATCATATAAAAAGCACTTTGTTTTTTCTGGATCCATGAATGATTTGGAAGATTCAAACATGGAGCTATGAATGAATTTCTTTTCATAAGTTACTGAAAGGATTTTTTTTCCAGAAACTCAGAGACTCTGAGATTGGATTAGGCTAAGAGAATAGATAGGATATAGCAGTCAATGACAATTCAGTAAAGAAGAAAATTACCCAGAGCAGGCCAGCAGGCCCCCAAAAGACCTAAATTACTAACAATAGCCAGAGATAACCAGAAGTCCTGCTGGGAGCAAGAGATAACCAGCCATTTCTGCTTCTGTAAACAAGCTTCTTGTCCCTGCCCTGACTGCTGTTACCACCTAAAGCAACCAATTTAAACCCACCTACCAGCAGTCAGCATAGCCCTTGAAACCTGATACCCCCCCGCCCCCCACCCCCACCTCACATTCCCTTATAAAACCTCTGTAATCCCACTACCCAGGGCCTAGAATTTCCAGCACAAGCTCCTCTGGGTCAACCTGTGTAAAATAAACCCGAGTTCTACTTCTCCGAGTGCTCCTTGGTTTCTCACTGGTCTGATTTTAATTTGCTGCATCATCACTGGTGGAGGGTTTCTAAAAGAATACGTAGAATAGTAAGTTGTAATATTTGACTTTGGCTTTTCAAGACAAATGTATATTATAGGTAACAGATCTTATGCGTGTTTACCTTGGGGAAAAGTGGGAGAGATTCAAAGAACAAAAACTGAGGTAGAAGTAAGAAAATAATTTAAAATGGAGGCTAGGAATTAGTAAATTTAGGGAATCTGACCCAGAAGTTATCATGAAAATGTAGGTAAAAGAATGCAGAGTCAGATCAGTGAAACTACTCTGTATGATACTGTAATTGTGGATGTATGTATTACACATTTGTTCAAACCCACAGAATGAACACAAGAATGATTCCCAGTGTAAACTATGGAGTTTGGGGGATAATAATCTGTCAATGTAGTGTTATCAGTTGTAATAAATGTCCTAGTCTGGGAGGAGATGTTGATAGTAAGGGAGGCTGTGCTTGGTTGGGGACAAGGATATATGGGAAATCTGTATTTTCCACTCAATTTTGCTGTGAACCTATTGTTCAAAAAGTGTATTTAAAAAAGAAAAATCACCAATTATGATATATATATATTATATATATATATTAAATATATATAAAATAAAAATTTTAGTATTAAAAAAATAAGGAATAACACAAAGGACCATAGGAGAAGGGAGGGAAATCTTAATGGGAATAAATCAGAGAGGGAGACAAACCATGAGAGACTCTGGACTCTGGAAAACAAACTGAGGGTTATAGAAGGGAGGAGGGTGGGGGGATGGGATAACTGGGGGATGGATATTAAGGAGGGTGTGTGTGTTATATGTAACTAATGAATTGTTGAACACTATATCAAAAACTACTGATACATTGTATGTTGGCTAACTGAACATAATAATAAAAATAAATAAACATAAAAAATTGTCACGAAAAATGTAGATCATCTGAAAATGCACAGATATACTCAGGACGAGTTTTTGGCAATAGGTTTTCAAATAAATGTTATATAAATTTCAATGATTCGTAAGAGGAGACCTCAGCAATTTGGATATGGTATGTGTGTGAGTGCTTGTGTCTGTGTGTGTTCTATTGTAATATAAGGGTTATGACCAGTGCTCCGGGAATATACAAATGCTGACCTATTCAGACTCCTTTCCCATGAAATACTGAGGAAAACAAATTTAACAGAAGTTGCAGTTTATTAAGGAGATTCATTCATAATGTCTTCACAAATTTTAAAATAGAATTAAAATTAATTCTAAAAACAAGAGCAATCATTTCATTTTTTCAGCTAAAAGTTAAAAGTGGGATCATCACATGACATTACTGTAAATAAAATTCATTAAATATCAGTCCTCAAGATATTAAATTATGTGATTCTTAAAAAATTTAATTATTTGAATTATTTCTGATTGTGTACATAAACGGTTTCTTTGTTAATATTTAAATTAATATCATACTTTTTAAAAGATCCATAAATAGAAAATCATGTTTTCTTCAGCAAATCATTTACAAGAAAAAATAGAGGACAGAGAAACTTCACATTAAAAATCTGAGGATACTTATCAACCAAATGTTAGGCTTTGTTTAGATGCATATTCAAACAAAACAACTGTTAAAAAAATTCTTGTGGTACAATCAGAAAAGTTGAACACTGGACTTGAACTACACTTTAGACTAAATGGACCTAATGGACATTTTTAGTGACCTGAATAGACATTTTTCCAAGAAAGGTATTCAGATGGCCAACAGGTACATGAAAAGTCACTCAGCATCATTATTCATTAGAGAAATGCATCAAAACCACAATGAGATATCACCTCCCACCTGTTAGTATCTCTACCACCAAGAAAATAAGAATAAGTGTTGGCAAGTATATGGAGAAAAGGGAACCCACATACACTGCTGGTGGGAAGGAAACTGGTTTAACCCTATAGAAAACAATATGGAGTTACCTCAAAAACTTGAGATGACTGTACCTTCATATCCATTGTTATTTATTTATCATAGCCAAGGCATGGAAACAGTTTCAGTGTCCATTGATGATGAGGGTTAAAGCAAACATTATACACACACATATACAGACCACAAATGGGATACAACTCAGCCATAAGAAAGAATGAAATCTTGACATTTGTGACAACATGAATAGACCTTAAAACTATTGTGCTAAATGAAATAAGTCAGACAAAGACAAATACATTTATATGTAGAATCTAAAAAGCAAAGCAAATGAAAAAACAACACCAAACACGTAGATACAGAGAACTGATGGTTGTCAGAGGAGAGGGGGCTTGGGTGGTAGGCAAAATGAGTGAAAGCATCAAGAGGAATAAACTTTCGGTTATAAAATAAATAAATCATGGGGATGTAACGTAGCACAAGGAGTAGACAATAATACTGTACTAACTTTGTATGGCGACAAATGGTAACTAGACTTATTACATAGATCATTTCATAATGCATATAAATGTTGAATTACTATGCTATACACCTGAAACTCATATAATATTGTATATCACTTACACTTGAATTAATTTCGTATGGTAACAGATGTGAACTAGACCTATTGTAGTGATCATTTCACAAGATATACAAATATCAAATCATGTTGTACACCAGAAAGTAATATAATGTTATTATATCAGTTACACCTCAATAAAAAAGAAATGACTGTTTTCACTTTGGGAAAGAAAATTCCCATCACTGTTTCTTAAGCCCATGATTTGTGACAAGGGGTCTTAGTAAAACTAAGAGAATCTGTTTACAGGACTGATAAGATATGTTAATCTGCATGTTCTGCTAAACATAGCCTAAGAGACAATGCATACATCTCTTAGGTCACAGGGCAGCTGTTTGGGCTAAGAAAGCCTCAGGGAAGGTAATTCCCTAAGGCATTCCTAGGGGAGAGTGGTCTAGCAGGCCTCAGCATTCCAAAGGCTTATGCCCTTCTCTGAAACCTTCTTTCTCCCCCAGCAGCCTCTGTGTTGCATTGTAGCAACCCAGGTATTATGGCTGATTACACGTTAACTCCCAACAGAGAGCCTCAGCAGACAACTGGCCTCAAGAATGGAGCAGCCAAAACCCAACAGCAGAGCACTTAAAACACACACCAGACATATTCCCTGAAATGCCAGGCACTGAACACTATATGGCCTCTTCTTCATAAAGCCATTACTCTCAGAAGCAGGAAATGTAACAGGCTTTTCTCACACAGAGAAGAAGGCAGAGACATAGAGAAAATGCCAAGACAGAGGAATTCATTCCAAATGAAAGAACAAGATAAGGTCACAGCCAGTGTTCCAAGTGAAACTGTTATAAGTGACATGACTGATGGAGAATTTAAAGCAATGATCATAAGGATACTTGTGGGGCTTGAGAAAAGAATGGAAGACCTCAGGGATAAAAGAATTTAAAAAGCATCAGTCGGAAATGAAAAATGCAATAACTGAGATTGGATAAGGATGGATGCAATGAACACAAGGTTTGAAGAAGCACAGGAATGAATAAGTGATATAGAAGACAAAATAATGGGAAATAATGAAGCTGAACAAAAGAGAGAAAGATTTGAACACAACAACAGACGTAGGGAACTCAGCGACTCCATAAAACATGGTAAAATTTGTATCATAGGAGTCCCAGAAGAAGAGAGAGAAGAGGGGATCAGCGAATTTATTTGAGGAAATAATAGCTGAAAACTTCCCTAATCTGGGGAAGGAAACAAACATCCAGATCTAGGAGGTACAGAGGACTCCCATCAAAATCAACAAAAGCAGGTTAACACTAAGACATACTGTAATTAAATTAGCAAAATATAGCAATAAAGAAAAAAATCCTAAAAGCAACAAGACAGGGACTCCTGGGTGGCTCAGTTGGTTAAGCAGCTGCCTTCGGCTCAGGTCATGATCCCAGCACCCTGGGATCGAGTCCCACATCGGGCTCCTTGCTTGGCAGGGAGCCTGCTTCTCCCTCTGCCTCTGCCTATGCTCACTCACTCTCTCTCCCTCTCTCTCTCTGATAAATAAATAAAATCTTAAAAAAAAAAAAAAAAAAGCAACAAGACAAAAGAAGTCCTTAACTTACAAGGGAAGACCTATAGGCTAGATGCAAATTTCTTAACAGAAATTTAGCAAGCCAGAAGGGCATGGCATGATATATTCAACATGCTGAATGGGAAAAATCTGAAGCCAAGAATACTCTATTCAGTAAGGCTAACATTCAGAGTAGAAGGAGAGATAAAGAGTTTCCCAGAAACACAAATAGTAAAGTAGTTCATGAGCACCAAATCAGGCCTGCAAGAAATATTAAAGGGAACTGGAGAGGAAAAGAACAAAATTGAGATAGACAAGAAAGAAACAGAGAAAATCTGAAGAAACAATGACAAAATGAGTAATAAAATGGGAAAAAATACATATATATCAATAATTACTCTGAATGTAAATGGACTAAATGCTCCAATCAAAAGACATAGGATGTCAGATTGGATTCAAAATCAAGACCCACTTATATGCCATATATAAGAGACTCATTTTAGAATAAAAACACCTGCAGACTGAAACTGAGGGGATGGAAAAATATATGTCCTGCAAATGGATGTAACAAGAAAGCCAGAGTAGCAATACTTACATTGGACAAATGAGATTTTAGAACAAAGACGGTAACAAGAGATGAAGAGGATCACTGCATCATAATAAAGGGAACAATCAAACAAAAAGATATAACAATGGCAAATATTTATGCAGCCAATACGGGAACACCCAAATATATAAAACAAAAACAAGCATAAAGAATTCATTAAAAATAGTACAATAACAGTAGGCGACTTTAACATCCCACTTGCAGCAAAGGACAGATCATCTAAGCAGGAAATCAACAGGGAAACAATAGCTTTGATGACACACTGGACAAGATAAACTTAACAGATATGTTCAGAACATTCCATCCTAAAGAAGCAGAATACACATCATTTTCAAGGACATTCTCCAGAACAGTCACATACTAGATCACAGATCAGACCTCAACAAGTACAAAAAGATTGAGATTATACCATGCATATTTTCTGATCATGATGCTATGAAACTTGAAGGCAACCACACGAAAAAATTTGGGAACACCCAAATTTTGGGAACACCCAAATTAATGGAGGTTAAGCAACATGCTACTAAACAATGAATGGGTCAACTAGGAAATCAAAGAAGAAATTTAAAAAAAAAAATACAAGGAAACAAGTGAAAATGAAAACACAATGGTCCAAAACGTTGGGATGGAGCAAAAGTGGACCTAAGAGGGAAGTATATAGCAATACAGGCCTACCTAAAGAAGCAAGAAAAATCTCAAATATACATCCTAACTTTATACCAAAAGGAGCCTACACCTCATGGGAAAGAAGACAACAAATGAAACCTAAAGCCAGAAGTAGAAGGACATAATAAAGATTAGGGCAGAAATAAATGATATAGAAACTAAATAATAATAATAATAATAATAAAAAAAGAGATCAATGAAACCAAGAGATGATTCTTTGAAAAACTTAATAAAATTTATAAACCCCTAGCCAGATTTATCAAAAAGAGAAAGGACTCAAATAAATAAAATCACAAATGAAGAGGAGATATCACAACCAAGAACACAGAAATTCAAACAATTATAAAAGAATATTATGAAAAATAAATGCCAAAAAACTAGACAACCTAGAAGAAATGGCTAAAGTTTTAGAAACATATACACTACCAAAACTGAAACAGGAAGAAATAGAACACTTGAGAAGACCAATAACCAGCAGAGACACTGAAACACTAACAACAACAAAAAAATCTCCCAACAAACAAAAGTCCAGGGCCAAATGGCTTCACAGGAGAATTCTACCACACATTTAAAGAAGAGTTGATATCTATTACTCTCACACTTTTCCAAAAATAGAAATGGAAGGAATACTTCAAATCATTCTATGAAGCCAACATTATCTTGATTTCAAAACCAGATAAACACTCCACTAAAAATGAGAACTATAGGCCAATATCCCTAATGAACATGGATGCAAAATTCTCAATAAAATACTAGCAAATCGAATCCAAAAGTACATTAAAATTTCATTCACCATGATCAAGTAAGACTTATTCCTGGGCTGTAAGAAAGGTACAATATTTGCAAATCAATCAACAGGATGTACTACATTAATAAAAGAGAGTCTAAGAACCATACACGACCCCCTCAACAGATGCAGAAAAAGTATAACATCCACACATGATAAAAAGCCTCAACAGGGGCACCTGGGTGGCTCAGTGGGTTAAGCCTCTGCCTTCGTCTCAGATCATGATCTCGGGGTCCTGCAATCGAGCCCCGCATTGGGCTCTCTGCTCATTGGGGAGCCTGCTTCCCCCATCTCTCTCTCTCCACCTGCCTCTCTGCCTACTTGTGATCTCTATCAAATAAATAAATAAAATCTTTTTAAAAAAAACACCTCAACAAAGTAGGGTGGGAGGGAACATACCTCAACATAATAAAGGCCATATACAAAAACTGCACATTTAAAATCTCCAATGGAGTTCCTCTCTGGTCAGAAACAAGACAAGGATATCTGCTCTCACCACTGTTGTTCAACATAGTACTGGAAGTCCTAGTCTCAGCAACCAGACAACAAAAGGAAATAAAGGCATCCAAATCAGCTAGGGAGAAGTCACAGTTGAACTATTTGCAGATGACATGATACTCTATATAGAAAAGACAAAGGACTCCAGCAAAAAATTGCAGGAACTGATACACAAATTCAGTAAAGCTGCAGAATACAAAATCAACTTATAGAAGTCTGTTACATTTCTATACACCAATACTGAAGCAGCAGAAAGAGAGATCAAGGAAACATTTCTATTTATAATTGCACAAAAAGTAATAATATATCTAGGAACAAGCCTAACCAAAGAGGTAGAAGATCTGTACTCTGAAAACTATAAAACATTGATGAAAGAAATTGAAGTTGACACAAAGAAATGGAAGGACATTCCATGCTCATGGACTGGAAAAACAAATATTGTTAAAATGTCTATACCAACCAAAGCAATCTAGACATTTTATTGCAATCCCTGTCAAAATGCCAATGCATTTTTCACAAGGTTAAAACAATCCTGTAAATTGTATAGAACCACAAAACCCCAAATAGCCAAAGCAACCTTGAAAAAGAAAAGCAAGACTAGAAGCATCATAATTCTGGTCTTTAAAATATAACACAAAGCTATAGTGATAAAGACAGTATGGTACTGGTACAAAAATAGACACATAGGTCAAGGAACAAAATAGAAAACCCTAAACAAAACCACAACTATATGGTCAGTTAATTTTAGACAAAAACAATTTTCTTCAGCAATGGTGTTGAGAAAACTGGACAACAGCATGCAAAAGAATGACACTGGACCACTTTCTTACACCATACACAAAAATACATTCAAAATGGATGAAAGACCAAAATGTAAGACAGGAAGCCATTAAAACCATAGAGGAGAACACGGGCACTGATCTCTTTGACATCAGATGACATCAGATGGCTCCAGAGGCAAAGGATAGGAAAGAAAAAATAAACTTTCAGGACTTCATCAAAATAAAAAGTTTCTGCACAGCAAAGGAAACATTCCATAAAACTAAAAAGTAACCTATGAAATGGGAGAAGATATTTACATAGGACATATCTGATAAAGAGTTACTACTCAAAATCAATAAAGAACTTATCAAACTCAACACCCAAAACACAAATAATCCAGTTAAAAAAGGAGGAGTCATGACTAGATATTTTCTGAAAGAAGACATACAGATAGCCAACAGACACATGAAATGATGCTCAACATCACTCATCATCAGGAAATACAAATCAAAACTACAAATGGATATCACCTCACACCAATCAGAATAGCTAAAATTAACAACATAAGAAACAGAAGGTGTTGGCGAGGGTATGGAGAAAGGGAATACCTCTTAAAATATTGGTGGGAATGCACACTGGTGCAGCCACTCTGGAAAACAGTATGGAGGTTCCCCAAAAGGTTAAAAATGGATACAGCAATTTCACTACTGAGTATTTACCAAAGAATACAAAAATACTATTTCCAAAGGGTACATGTAGACAAAAGAGAGAGATACAAAAAGAAACAGAAATAAAGAGATCCAAATAAATAATGGCAAAGGTGCAGACAGCAATAGAGAGACAGATGCAGAGATGCAACGAAAGAGTGAAAGACACAACAGAGACAGACATAAAAAGATGCAAAGACACCCCTATGTTGACTGCAGCATTATTCACAATAGTCAAGATGTGGAAGCAGCCCGAGTGTCCACTGATGGATGAATGGATAAAGATGTCATACAATGTAATATTACTCTACAACAAGCACATTCGATCTTACCATTTCCAACAACATGGATGGATCTAGAGGGTATTACATTAAGTGACAGTCAGACAAAAACAAATACTGTGTGATTTCACTTAGATATGGAATCTAAAAAGCAAAACAAACAAACAAAAAACAGATTCATAAATACAGAGAACAAAGTAATGGTTACCACAGGGGAGATGGATGGGAGGATAGCAAAATAAGTGAAGAGGATTAAGAGGTACAAACTTCCATTTATAAAATAAAGAATTCATGGAGAGAAAAAGTCAATATAGTCAATATTATTATAAGAATCTTGTGTGGTGACAGACGGTGACCATACATACCATGAAAAGCATTGAGTAATGTATGGAATTGTCACATCACTGTGTTGTACACCAGATACTAATGTAACATTGTATGTCAACTGTACTGCAGCAATAAATAAAATAAATAAAATAAAATAAAAAGATGCAGAGATATGCACTGAAAGATATGCAAGGAACAATGAGAGACACGTAGGTGCACACATTGAGATATAAGAGAAAGACGAGAAAGAGATAACAATCTCATTGAATGACTGGATCTAGCTACTTCCTTTTTTTTCTGTAAATTTATTTTTTTGAGAAAGAGAAAGAATGAGAGAGAGGGCAGAGTGAGGAGCAGAGGAAGAGAGAATCGCCAGTAGACTCCTCGTTGAACTCAGGGTTGCACGCGGGCTGGGCCTCACAACCCTAAGATCAGGACCTGAGCCAAAATCAAGAGTCTGATGATTAACTAACTGACTGAGCCACCCAGGAGCCCTTGGATCCAGTAACTTCTGAAATCAATTTGACCGCGGACCTTCTTGTAATGTGACCAAAGTAAACTTGAGTTGGGTTTCTATCATGTGAAACCAGAGACTTTTTTTTACTAGTCATACTTTTTAAAGTAAAAATAGACCTTGATCAATGCGACATGCTAAGATATATTGGAAAAATCCCTGTGGTTCTCTGTGCCCGCATAATCCCACTGTCAGCTTACGCACACGATACTCACCACACCTAAAGAGAGGCCAGCACACACTTAGGCCATTGCACTGAACAATATTAAATATCCATGAAGGATGTGACTATTCAGTTGATTTTCTGTCTCTTCTGCCTGCTCTTCACTTGACACCCCCAGATGCCTCTAGTCTCCTTCAAGGCGCATTATGATCCTTCCGTTCTACACTGGTTTCCTGCCTCCACCCAGTTAAGAAGACTCAGGGTACAGAGAACTCATAATCATGTTTAATCACTGTAAGATCTCTACATTCAGGTAAATGGCTTCAATGTGCTCCTCTTGCACCATCTGAGAAGGAAGAATGGAAACAGAAAAGCCCTTGGGGTGGGAGTAGATGCTGCTGGCAGGGAGCTCACAGGCAGAGGCTCTGAAGCCAATGCAGGAAGCAGCACCACGGTCAGATCCTCAGGACAGGGGTCACAGGAGGTGACCTGGTGATTGTGTCAGAGGCACTGTAGGACTCTGATCCACGTGGGGAACAGGGTGTCAGTAGCTGGGAATTCTGGGCAAGGACAGGCGGACAACACAGAAGGCAGAATCCCGGGTATCCTCCGGCGTCAGTGCAGGAGCCCTGTAGAAAAGAGGGTGATCAGCACAGGGGACCCTGAAGGACATGCCCTCTCCCCTCCTCTCAGGGTCACTGCAGCATCAGAGAAAGCTGGGATCCAGGGCATACTGTCATCACCTCCCCCAATATCTCTGGAAAGGTGCAATCAACTCACGAGAACAGGGCACTCCAGCTGCACACAGAGGTGTGGGAGGCAGTGGAGTAGCTGTTAGCCTTTCAGTGGATATTAAGTTTTACTAAATGTAATGATAACTCACCTTCGTTCCACCACTAATAGCCTTTCATTTATAAACTCTCACAGGCAGTAGCCACCAACATGAAACACAACATGGGCATCATCCTGGTGTCTAACACCCAAGATGTGGCTCTGATTCCATGTTTCACAGAAAGATGCTACCAAAGTTGTGGCCTGGTTCTGGAACAACTCTGGGTCTGCCTACAGAAACTGGGCAAACTTCTCCCTAACTCTTGATCTCTGTAGCAGGGACGAGGCCATAAACTGAGTGCACTCAACTCATGCTCTTCCCTCTTTCACCGGTGCCCACACCCCACTAAATCAGAGCAGAACTAGTACCTGTTGGCGGAGACCCACGAGGTCCTACAAAAAGAAGGGATACAGAAAAAGGTCTCGTTACACAAACAGCCAGTCTCTCACTCACCCCAAAGAGAGGAGAGATAAGCAACTTAAGTGGAATTTTACATTCTCCCTACCCATCAACCACAAGACCTTAACTGCCCTAAGTTAAATCCCCCAAAATGAATGAAACTGTCCCCAGTAGGAAGGGAAGCAGATGCTCTGACCCTCATAAAGAACCTCATAAATGACCCTCATAAAGCTTTCAGAAAGGAGCCAGAGAGATAATGATGAGCTGTCAGGAAGCCCTAGAATATACTCCACCTGGGACCTCCGTGATGGGGCTCTTTTCAACCAGTAAAGTCAAATTCCAAAGCTTCCCCCTAGGTTGTTCCATCTCCTCCCACCACCAGCCCAGCCTCCTTCCTCTCAGGGTCAGAAGGAAAGAGCTACATCTAGAGGCACAGGACCCCCTTAAGGCACAGCCCTTCTCCCCCATTTCCCCAGAGCGCCTTACTTTTCTGGCTCCTGTGACGGATGATAAGGCCCAGACCGAGGAAGATCAGCCCCAGCACAAAGCCTCCGATGCCACTCAGCGTCTTGCTCTGGGCAGATTCCGACTGTGCCCCTGGAAACAGAGCCTGAGTGTCAGACTGTCCCTACACCCCAAGGGTCCCTCTGAGAATCCTGAAGTCCAGTCTGAAGTACAGGAGCTAGGGGTGCCAAGCAAACCTAATGCTCCCTTCTGGCCACCCTTAGGGGAGGAAAGGACCCACTGACAGACCCTCACACCCAGTGGGTATGTGAGAGAGGGGGGAACCTGGATCCTGCCCCTCCAGACATAACCCTAACCTCAGACTCCAAGACCCCAGCCATCAGCCAGAGTATAAATCCGTTAGAGTACAGGGCTGGGCTGCGGGACCAGAGTGTGGAGAATGATCTCTCTAGTATCTAGAAAGACAATGAGATCAAGATTGGTCTGACGCTCCTGCCATGGGCATCAGTAGTGACATTGAGGATGAGGAATGGAATGGGACAGGCTGGAGGAAGCTCTGCTCTCTATCCTGTGGGGCCCATGGTGAAAGGATACAGATTGCCCCTTACGCCACTCCACTGTGATGGGGCTCTGGAGGGTGGGGTGCTCCACATGGCAGGTGTAGACATCTCCTCGCTGGGGAGTCATTTCCAGCATCACAAGGATCTGGAAGGTCCAGTCCCCATTCCTAATAAGTGGAGTGGACACCACACCAGCTTTCTCCTCCTGGTCATTCCGAAACCACCGAACTTTGATCTGGCCTGGGTAGAAATCTGTCACCGAGCAGACCAGCATGTTGTGGTGGTTCAGAACCTCCGTCCTGGATGGGGAGATGGTCACTGTAGGTTCCACTGAGGGGAGTAGCAGACAAGAAAAGACAGTGAGATGTGAGACTGCACGGCAAGTCTCCCCATGGAGAAGAGTCCTGTCTTGGTACCAGGGTGGAAAGATCCCTGGATTCTGAGTCTTGAATTAGGATCTGAGGTTGGCCACTTTATTAGTTTGATTAAGCACATGAGTCAGGTTATTTTTCAGAGTCTGAAAAATAATTAATAATCATTATGAAAGTTATTCTGTTGATACTAATTGACAAAATGAAGCATTTTAAAATTACAGATTGATGTATTACACAGGTCTTTATTTATAAAATTTTTAAAAATAAAAATAATAAACCCAGGCTTCTTTCCCTCCACACCTGTTGACATATAAAGTGGTTGTTAATTCCTAACACCTAAGGTAGTTAGTTTTGAAATTAAATGATGTAATATAGACAGTGTGTATAAGGCATTTGTCTAGACATAGGTGCTTATTAAATGGCTACAATTAACTTGCAGAATGTCTATCCCTGAAGTGGTTCGTGATGCTGGAAGGAGGGGATGTAAGGGGAAGGAAGATAGGCAGGGTTCAGGCCAAAGGAAACCTGAAACAATTTTTATTCAACAGTTTACTTGCATCAATTTATTGACTTGAAAATCTCAGCCCTTTTTATTCTGACATATGTTGAGATTTTCCAAGACATTAAATTTCTGCCTTACAACACCATTCAAGTATTGTTTATATTTTTAGTAAACAGTTTTTTCTTACACTTTGCATTCACAAATCCTGGGGTATTAAGATCCAAGTCACAAAGTTTACTTTAAAGCATTAAGCAAAATAATAAAGACTAATGAATACAGTCAGACTTTAAGGTTTATTTACCCTTCTATTTTCTCTTGAGCCAAAGTGGAGGGCCAGCCTAATACATTTATTCATTAATTCCACAAAGGTTTGCATTCACATTACCTAACAGTCACTGGATCGGGTACTAGGCAGAAAAGGATAAGGCAGTTTCTTCCCTCAAAGAAGGCTGAGACTAGTCACAGCTGTTTAAGAAAACCATTAAGATGAATCATAATTCGAAACCAAAAAGTCAAAATCTGGCATGTGACGACTCTAACACACGAACCACCTGTGCCAGGTGTCCTCCTCCCACCGGCCCAGCCCACTAAGATTCCTGGGGCATGCACAGCTCACTGCAGGACCCTGCGGGTCCTTTCACTGGGCTCTGCTTAGGGAAAGGTGGGGAAAGAGAAAGCAAACACTCTTTAGGGCGAGAGCCAGTATAGGTGGTGGAAAAGGCAGAGAAAGTGCTGCTCCTGCAGATGGAACAACTGGCCTCTTCGGGGAACAGTGCAGGTCTGCCAGGTCAGTCCCTCAGCTCCGCCCCGCGTCCCCGCCCCTCCGCGGCCAGGGACGCACCCCACCATCCTGTCCCAGCAGCCGGAGCCGGCGCAGGAAGCCACAGCAACCCCGCTCAGTCCGCCCCTCCCCGCGGGGTGACTCTGCTGGGTCCAAGGGGGCGGCGGCAGAGGACAAACGGCCAGGCACTCACCTCGCTGATGCAGGATTAGTCTATGGCTAATCTCGTAGTTGTGTCTGCACACTGTGTCCACCTCGGCCTGCGTACTCTCCACGACGTCCTTCTGGCTGTTCCAGTACTGAGCGCCGGGCCGCCCCAGCTCCGTCACCGCCAGGTACTTCCCCACGTCGCTGTCGAAGCGCGCGAACTCCTCCCGGTTATAGATGTATCTGGTCAGGAGCCGCACCCGCTCCGTCCCGTTGGTGTGATAGCACTGGGCCGTGAACTGGAACACGAAATCCTCTGCGGGGAAGCAATGCGGGTCAGTCAGGCCCTCGCCCCTCAGCCCGACCAAAAGCCACCGAACAGCGGGTCTTGTGGGGCACCGGCAGGCGGCCTGATAAACCTGAAGGCCTCCCGCCTTGGATGCCCTGAGCATCCTCCTTCCCAGGCCTGCCTGCCCTCCTCAGGGCTTCCAGAACTGCCTTCACACAGGGAGGGGAGGGAAGAAAGCCCCTCTCTAGGGACAAGCCCTGATACGTTTGAGCCCTGCCTGAGCCTGAGAACTGAGGAAGACGGCAGTGGGTCTGATTTTACATCCATCCCTGTACTCAGATCAGGACATTCTCACATGAAATCCCATTTTCCATAGAACTTTAGGAAACCTCAGAGACAAACAAAGTCCACCTAAGCACAAGAGTTCAAGGGAATGAGGAGAAAAGGTCGAAAATGAAGCTTGACCTCCTCCTGACAAGCATATTCTCTTGATCCCCTGCAAAGGGCCTTCCTTCTAATGCCTGGGTTTACCCTGAGTTTCTGTCACACGCACCCAACTGCACTGTGAGGTTCCTCACTCCTGTGAGCTAGAAGGGACACACACTTTCCAAGTCCTAGAGAGAAACATTTATTCATGGAAAGAACACAGTCTTTTGAATGAGATAAAATAGATTTCCGGTTAAACCCTGCCAACTTGATTAGGTTACTAAACAGAGTACTGATATCATACATATAATTTGTAAAATGGAAGTCATAATGCCTATATATAGGGGTGTTAGGAAGAACCAGAGAGAATTTATATGAAGATACTAATCTTGTGGCTGAAATGGTTTCTCAGTATGTGCTATTTCCTCTTCTTTACAGTCTCCTTTCTCCTAAATTCAGTCCACCATCAACTCAAGTCTCTGAATCCCACACAAGTTACTATCTGACCATAAACCAGTGAAACTTGAAGGTAAGACTCCCTCTCTGGGGTCACCCAGTCAGTTTCACCCAAATACCAAGAGTTTATATCCATACACACCCCACTGAGAATCAAGCCCTTTTATCAAAAACTAAGACTACAGAGACCATCACTGCCCTACATTTCTCCAACAATCTCATAGTGCAGAGCCAAGACAAGGTCCTGGGGGACGCTGAAATGAAAAATCTGCTGTGTCTCGTTTGAACAAATTTGTATTTTCAAATGAGATATGCCTGAATGGCACTTTGTCCTCTCAGTGGTAGCAGATATACACTTTGATTCTTCCTCCATATTATAACATCCCCAGGATGGACTGAGCCCATGATATGGGGATTGTCCTCATCTCACCCTTAGAGATGGAAATAAGAATGTAACAGAGCTCTAGTCCCCAAAGAGATAAAGCCTGTAATAAAAGACTATTCTGGGGGCTCCCGGGTGGCTCAGTCGCTTGAGTGGCCTACTTTGGCTCAGATCATGATCCTGGGGTCCTGGGATCAAGTCCCATCTCAGGCTCCCCGCTCAGCAAGAAGCCTGCTTCTCCCTCTCCCTCGGACTGCTGCTCCCCCTGTTTGTGCTCTCTTTCTCATTGTCAAATAAATACATATTAATAAATCTTATAAAAAAAATAAAGATTGTATTCTGAGATCATAGAACCTTCCACACCCCAGAACAGAAGTCCTTCAGAGCTTGTTCCTCAGACGGGTGGCTCTGGGGAGCAGGTTCCCCGCACTTACGTGGAGAGTCTCTGCCCCCAGCCACTGGGACTCTCAGAACCACCAAGATCGTCATCACAGCTGCTGTCCAGAGGCCTCTGGGGATCCACAGAGCCATCTTCCCAGGCATCACTGGGAACAAAGGAAAAATTGGTAGTCAGCACAGCTCCTACCTGGTGGCTCTGAGTACTCACTTCAGAGAATAAAGACCTGTGACAGCCACAGTAGAATTGGAGAGTCCCTAGGAAGGGAACCAATCAGCACCAGAGCTGAAGTATCTCATCTGTCTCTGGGCAGACATTTTTTAGGAAGGTTCTCAGTTTTTAATGAAGGTTCTCAGTCCTAGGTTCAGAGTCCCTAGAAAGTGAACCAATCACCACCAGAGCTGAAATTCCTCACCTGTCTCTGGGCAGACATTTTTTATGAGGGTTCTTAGTCCAATTATTTATGAAGTTTCTCAGCCTGGCAGTATGTCTTCATCAAATTACACTAGATAAATTTTGAGCTGAAGATTTTCTCCAGTTACAGAAATTCTAGAGATTGAATGCCTCAGGGATTTAAAGAACTGAACAAAAAATGACCAAAAGTAGACATCTTTGTGACATTTGGGATTTTTAGTTTGTATACCTGGGATTTACATTTTATTTTATTTTATTTAAGATTTTATTTATTTATTTGAGAAAGAGAGAGTGAGAGAGCATGAGAGGGGAGGTCAGAGGGAGAAGCAGACTCCCCATGGAGTTGGGAGCCTGATGGGGGACTCAATCCCGGGACACCGGGATCATGACCTGAGCCAAAGGCGGTCACTTAACCAACTGAGCCACCCAGGTGCCCACCTGGGATTTTTAGTAGGAAATAAGTGGCATCATATTTCAGGGAAGAGAAAATTATTATCTCAGAAATGGCCACTTCTATTATCTCGAACACTCTGAGGAGCTTTAAGTTGTGCTGGGAAGAGTGTAGTTCTTACGAGGAAATGGTTTTGAGCTGCATTTCTCCCACTAATAAGCTTTGTGAGAGTCAGCAAATTACTGAACCTCTTTTGCCTAGGCATATCTTGGCAAAATGTAGATCATGTTTCATGAATTTTATATCCAGATCATTGTATATGCAAACTTAATCCTGATATGACTTGTTTAATATTGCAAAAGTTTCCTCGGCTGCCATTTGCAACTGATGGGAATACCAGGTTAATATGGAGAGCAAGAAAATAAGCTAAAAAAAAGTGACACCTCACTCTATGGGCATGTGATTCTTCATTATGCAAGAATCTTTCACATTTGTGCTTTTTGACTGAAAGTATTTGAAAAGGTAAGTTCACTTTTAAGCTATGTCATCCTATGTCAGCAAAGGTGCAGTCCACAAATATTTATAGAAGTCAGACACAATGACCTTTGGTTACAAGGGTAGAGAGCAAAAGATGTGGAGAAGCATTTCCTGGGGCCTGAATGGTATTAATGAAGGAGCACATATTAGAGGTACAGACTGTGTATAGATGTGGCACTTACTGGGTCAGTTGTAAGTTTATCAAACTGTGAATGGCAGCAGTACCAATGCGTTTTTTTTTTAAACAGATCTTATATTTATTAGATTCCTCTTGCCCATGACTAACGGCAGTGTTATATGACTATAGGGCAATTACAACAGTGGTGGCAAACATTAATAAACAAAGCACTAAGTATCTCCCTCTCTTCTCTCCCTCCTTCTATCTCTTCCCTATATTCTGTGTTCTTTTATAATAGAGGCTGGGATCTGAAAGCAGAATATAAGGAGTTTACCAGGTTAAAAGAAATAGAGCAGAGACACGAGAAGTTTCCATTGGCGGCACATGAAAGCAATGAGTCAGCTCAGTATTCTGTATTAGATGCATGGTTCCAGAGCACCTGAGACTTAGTCCCCAGGATTCCCCTAGCAGTGGTGTACTTAGGATCAGAATAAGGAGAGTCTCCACAGTGGGATGGAAGGAAAAAGGAGGGACATCAAACTCAGGGCTGGAATAGGGTTGGGGGGGCAAGGAGGCATGGTCAAAGGGGGACCTAAAATGTACATTAGTCCCCTCAACCCCCATCTCAGTGTCCCTCAGAATAAATGAAGAAGTCTGGCCCATTCTTCCCTCTTATCCTAAAGACAAATTCGCTCCACTCTATTGTGGGTCTGTGTGTAGAGGCTGTCAGACCTAGGCATTGCCCAGTCTCACAGACCTCTTCACAGAGATTTTCCAATAAGCAACAAGATTTTCAGCTTAGAACCATTTTTCTGATCGGCTAAAACCTCATCTGCAAGGCTCTGGCTCAGGCTTCTGCCAGCTGTCTCCCCCTGAGACAGTTAGCATTCTCCACATTTCCTAGAGCTCTCTGTGCACCTCATACTCTGCTGCATTACTCAGGGAATCCACTGCTGGCCTGGCCAGAGAGGTAGGCAGCTCAGACACCTGACTCCAGGTGCTTATATCAGTCAACCTGCTGGGTCTCTGTGGAGGCAGAGCACTTAAATTGAAGGCAGTGTACACCCCATGTGGGTAGTTGATGCAATCAAGAAATAGTCATGAAGGGCGCCTGGGTGGCTCAGTGGGTTAAGCCTCTGCCTTCGGCTCAGGTCATGATCTCAGGGTCCTGGGATTGAGCCCCGCGTCGGGCTCTCTGCTCAGCGGGGAGCCTGCTTCCCTCCATCTCTCTCTCTCTGCCTGCCTCTCTGCCTACTTGTGATCTCTCTCTGTGTGTCAAATAAATAAAATAAATCTTAAAAAAAAAAAAAAAAGAAATAGTCATGAAATGGGTCAGGGTTACAGTAAGGAGACTCTCCCCAGGGGACACCCTTTGTTCCCACAGAATGAAATATAATAGTTTTGCACTCTTTCTTTGTGGAAATTCAGGGAGAAATCATCATCCTTGGTCAGCGTCCCTTAGAATCTGTGTTTGGTCAGTGGAGTTAACTGGGAATATAATAATAACAATACCCATGACCAAAAAGGCCCTCCAGCACCCTATTCTGCATTTAATTCAGGAATTTTAAAATGTTATATATTCTGAAAGGTTCTGTGACTTCCTTAATGCCAGTAATAATGTAATAGAACATTATAACCCTTTAATAAAAATTTAGCAAACAATTGTCCCAAATTTTTTCTAAATCTTTATAAAGCTGCTTACATATGTCCCCCATATCAACCCAGTTATATGAATTTTCCATGACACATATAAAGTCGGCCTTTGCTTTAGCACAGTTATCTCTTTAAAGTCACATTTTATAATTTTTTTTAAATATTTATTGGACAGACAGAGATCACAAGTAGGCAGAGAGGCAGGCAGAGGGTGGTGGGAAGCAGGCTCCCTGCTGAGCAGAGAGTCCAATGTGGGGCTCGATCCCAGGACCCTGAGATAATGACCTGAACCGAAGGCAGAGGCTTATGCCACTGAGTTACTCAGGCACCCCCACATTTTATAATCTGAAGAAAGAGTCAACTTAGTAGCACATTGGCCCTGGATAAACCATTTCAGCTCTGAAAGACTTAGTTTGCCTCATCCGTAGAAGGAATACACACCTCACTGGACCACTGTCATGAGCACAGATATAATTTGTAAAAGTCTTCTGTAATCTATGCTGAGTAACACATACATTAGTTCTTAATATAATAGTGAGTTCATTTTTTGAAACATCATTAAACATCATTTTCAGAGACAGAAAATTCTTGTATTTCTCATCTCTCTTCAATCCCTGCTTCCTCCCTCATCAGTATGGAGAGAAAGGGAACAGAAAGTATAGTAGGTGTATTTAACCTTGAACCCATTACATGTTCCCTCTCTGAAGTGCTGTGAATACCATTGCACAGAACTACCATTTCAGCTATAATTTCAGTCTCAGAATCTGGTCCTCCTCTCAGTGTGCTCACAAATGTGGAAACTTGAGTGCAAAACACAGAGTTTCAACACAAACTGAGGAAAGAAGAAGAAAGTGAGCACAACTGTGAGAGCTACATGGACAATTATGGCATTCATCTAGGTTTGACTAAAAGGAAGTGAGTCCGGTCGCTTCTCATTGTGACTTCTGACAAATGTCTAAAAGCCCCATCCAGTGCCACTTGCCTGAGTGCCCTACATTCCTCATTTTCATGATCATGAGTCCCCTGTGACTGAGCTCTGACCCATTCATCTATGTAGTTTCATTTCCCATAGTTCTGTCTCTTTCCCCAAAATCCAACAGAGGTCAGATGGTAGGTACTTTCACTTAATATTTTTTACACACCTACACAGTTAAGGTCCTGGGTTTCAAAGGTGAACATGCATGGATCCTATCTTCTAAGAGGCCAGACATATGTGGGGAAAAATAAAAGAGGAAAGTTCGTAACAACTACCGAAGGACAATGTGAAGTACTTCCTGACTAAAGGCAAGACCCAGCTGTGCTGAAAGTCCAGGGGACACTTAAAACTGTCAAATAATCATGGTGCCCATTAGTTCAGTTATTTTCTTTTCTCTTGGAAGTGGTTGGCAACATAAGTCTAGAAGATGATGATTATTGATAGATTTATTCATGAATAATAATTTTGCAAGATGAGAATGAAGAGTTTATGGTACAAAGGTAATGAGAGGTTGAAAGTCAAGCTTTTCAGGTGTGTCTCTTAGAGGAGGTGATGGCTCAGCAGATAAAGGGCTACATTCATTTCAGGCAAAAAGGCTTGCATGAGTGCAGGGGTAGGTAGGACGCTCAAAGCATATAGTTTGGTGTAAGTAGAATGGGAATTGGTTATTCTGGTCATTGTGAGGTGTGATGACAGCACCATTCAAAGCTGCCCGGGTTTTCCTCACAGTGTGACAAGGAAAAATAGAGGGAATTTAAGCAGAGGGGCCCCATGACATGCTGGTCCATTCATGAAGCTACCTTGGAAGCGGCATGGAAGGAACTCTTCAGAGGATCTGTATATGACCTTTTACGATCTGGAAAGGATCCAGGTTAGTTTGATGAGCCCAATCCACCAAAATCCAGTTTCCCAAGGAACAAACTTGCCAATGGTCAGTTTGCTAAATTTGCCAAGATTATTAATATGCCCCAAACTCATTTCTCTTTTTCTCCTGATACTAAAGTCTGTAGATATTCATATTGATGTGTTAAAAGTGTATTAGAGAACTGTCAATCACAGACCTCCAAGTTTCTGGGGTCCTCTCACTCTCCCATGATCCCCATTCTCTTGCTGTCTGGGCTCCACTCCATCTTTCTGCTGACAAAACAGCCCCCCATAACCAAGAAGCTTTATAACAAATGCATTTACAAACACAAAATGAAAACTGGTCAGTCACACTACACAATTTCAGAATTCTTTAAGATTTTTTAATATAAATTAGAATACAAATTTTATCTAGAAAATATATTTTGTTTGAATTTGGTAAATGTTATGAATCGATCCTTTAGAGAAGTTAGCCAAAAGCCTTTAAAATGCAAAAATTCGGGGCACCTGGGTGGCTGAGTGGGTTAAAGCCTCTGCCTTCAGCTTGGGTCATGATCCCAGGGTCCTGGGATCGAGCCCCGCATCGGGCTCTCTGCTCAGCAGGGAGCCTGCTTCCCTTCTTCTTTCTCTGCCTGCCTCTCTGCCTGCTTGTGATCTCTGTCTGTCAAATAAATAAATAAATAAATCTTTAAAAAAAAAATGCAAAAATTCATGAAATGAAATTCGACTCTCAAAAGGATTTGGTACCAAGATAAATATAAACTGAATGTTTCTATCTGAAATGGTAATATTTTGTTATATTCACTAGGCAAGTAATAGTTCAGTAAAACTATTTCTCAAGCAAAGTTGGGTTAAATTACTAAAGATACTAAATGAAGTCATAGGTCATTCAGCAATTTGAGGCTTGGGCTACTTGCTGTGAATTGGCCATTTGTTAAGTAAGTTGATCTTTTGACAAATAAGCCCCTGCCCTGTCAGGCACATCCTTGAGACTGAACAGGAAACTTCACCTACAAGTTACTTTTATCCAGTTCTTGTTTCTGGGCCAGACTTCTCAAATATAAAATGCTCCCATATTAAACCCGACATTTCAAGGAGCAGGAGAGGGTTGCCTTGGTTTAAGGAAGTGGTTACTAAACAAGGAGCATAACCAAGTATGGAATGTTGCTTAAAAAAAAAAGTTTCACTGAGGTTGTGTTTGAGTTAAATCATTAAATACTCTCCAGCCAGTGAGCAGATGTGGCAGACCAAGACACTACATCTGTTAGAGAAAAAAGTTATTTATAAGAGCAATAAATATACAAAACTCAAAGCATTAAACTTCACTGGCATGTGTACAATCCCTCAAAAAAGTTGATCTAAGAACAGAAAGAAGTTTAATAATAAAGATAACCATGTTCTTGAACAGGACAACTTGTGTCAATTTCCCAAACAAAATACTTACATTTGGTGATGTTTTAATCTAAATATCCATAAGATAGTTTTTTTAATAAAATGTTTCTAATTTTTGTCAAGAATAATAATTGTAACTAATAGTTGTTAATAAGTAAGTCTAATAGCTGACTATAACTTATTTTAAGCCAAACAATTAAAATATGTGTCATACTTTATCAGAAAAAGGGATAACTGTAGAATAAAATCAAATGCACATAAACAGAACCTAATTTTTGTTAAGATTAATGAGATCGAGAAACTTACTATATTTCTAGGAATCTGTTAACTTTTTAACAAAATTTTGGGAGGGGAGAGAGAAACAGACTTCTTTTCTTTTCTTTTCTTTTCTTTTTTTGGATACTGTCATGCAAAGTAACTTTAACAAAACCTTAAATGAAAGTATACTTTCTCATAGAATGACAATTTTGACATGCACACTCCTAAAAGAGTAAAAAGCCATTGTCCAGAGAACACAAGCTTTGGGAGATAAGTGGTACCTTAACAAACTAGAAACCTCAGATTTTTAGCAGTGTTTTTTTTTTTAATTTTCTTTCCATTTTGTTTTATTTTATTTCTTTTCCGTGTTCCAAAATTCATTGTTTATGCACCATACCCAGTGCTCCAGGCTCACACAACCCCCTACTCCTCTCCCCTCCAAAACCCTCGGTTTGTTTCTCAGAGTCCACAGTCTCTCATGGTTTGTCTCCCCCTCTGATTTCCCCCATCTCACTTCTCCTCTCCATCTCCCAATGTCCTCCATGTTGTTCCTTATGCTCCACAAGTAAGTGAACCCATATGATACTTGACTCTTTCTGCTTGACTTATTTCACTCAGCATAATCTCTTCCAGTCCCATACATGTTGATACAAAAGTTGGATATTCATTCTTTCTGAATGAGGCATAATACTCCATAGTATATATGGACCATATCTTCTTTATCCATTTGTCCGTTGAAGGGCATCTTGGTTCTTTCCACACTTTGGCAACTCTGGCCATTGCTGCCATGAACATTGGCATTCAGGTGGCCCTTCTTTTCACTACATCTGTATCTTTGGGGTAAATACCCAGTAGTGCAATTGCAGAATGCTCTGTTGTTTTAGGGTGGAATGTTCTGTATATATCTATGAGCTCCATCCGGTCCAATGTGTCATTCAATGTTCTTGTTTCTTTTTGATTTTCTTCTTGGATGATATGTCTATTACTGAGATTGGCGTGTTAAGATCCCCTACTATTAATGTATTCATATCAATATGACTCTATCTTGATTAACAGTTGTCTTATGTAGTTGGATGCTCCTGTATTGGGGGCATAAATATTTACAATTGTTAGATCTTCTTGGTGGATAGGCCCTTTAAGAATGATAGAGTGTCCTTCTTTATCTCTGACTACAGTCTTTAGTTTAAAATCTAATTTATCTGATATGAGAATCGCTACACCAGCTTTCTTTGGAGGCATGAAAGATGCTTCTCCATCCCTTCACTTTCAGTCTGGATGTATCCTTAGGTTCAAAATGGGTCTTTGGAAAGAACATATGGACAGGTCCTGTCATTTTATCCAATCTGTAACCTTGTGCCGTTTTATGGGAGTGTTTAGGCTGTTCACGTTGAGAGTGATTATTGACATCATGTTGCCTGTGAACTCTTTGTTTCAACAGATTATCTCTGTAAATTTCTATGACAATCTTGAGTTCTTTCTTCTTTTATAGCATCCCCCTTAATATTTCTTGTAGTGCAGGCTTTGTGGTCATTTAAACCTTTTAAACTCTTTTAAACCTTGCCAGTCTTGGAAGCTCTTTATCTCTCCATCCATTTTGAATGTGTCTTGCTGGATAAAGTATTCGTGGCTGCATGTTCTTCTCATTTAGTGCCCTGAATATGTCTTGTCAGCCCTTTCTGGCTTGCCAGGTTTCTGTGGAAAAGTCTGACATTATTCTGATGGACCTTCCTCTGTATATAAGGAATCTCTTCCCCCTAGCTGCCCTAAGAAGCTCTTGTCTAAAATTATGATTCATGAGTCTCACTATCGAGTTACTTAAGGTCTTTCTAGATTCATTGATCTTGGAGGAGGTAACCTTTCTGCCTCTAGGACACGAACACTTGTTTCATTCCCCAAACTGGGAAAATTTTCATCCAGAATTTGTTCAACTATATCTTCTAGTCTTCTCTCTTTCTCCACCCCCTCTGGGATCCCAATAATTCTGACACTGGAACATATCATGGTGTCATTTATTTCCCTAATTCTCTTTCCATGGCTTCTAAGCTGTTTGTTCCATGTCTCCACCTGGTCCTTTTTCTCTATCAGTTTGTCCTCTAAATCACTAATTCTATCTTCTGTCTCAGTTAGCTGTTAGAGTATTTAGATTAGGTCTCACTGATAGCATTTTTAACTTCTTCCCAAGTGGTTTTCGCTTCTACCAATAGAGATTCGATGTTGTCACTAACAGTTTTCTCCAACCTCGCTATTGCCTGGATAATTGTTACTCCGAATTCCCTTTCCAACATACTGTTTATGTCCATATCTAATAGTTCTGATGGAGAGGGCACAGTCTCTGAATTTTTCCACTGTTGGGTGCTCCTCCTTTTAGTCATTTTGGTGAGAAGTGGTTGAGGGGATGTGTAGCTGAATATATCAACCATGATCCAGGCAAAGCATACCCTGGAATGCTTCTGAGCATTCGGAATCACCACTGTGCCACAGTCACATGGGAGATGTAGCCAATGCTTTGGGAAGTGCTGATGTCAGAACTCTGCAGGGTGGGGCTCCCATTTCTATTTTTAAGTATGTTTATAACATAGAATTTGTTATCCTGCACAGATTGCTTAACACTATATTTTACATATTTACCCAATTTCTCCATTTATTCTTTTTCTATAAAAGTTCATTTTGAGGCCTAAATAATTATTCATGAAGACTTGTACCATAGTCCTATCTGCCATAATTTAATGCTCAAATGGGGAGCATATTAATTAAACTTGTTATTTTGAATAATTATAGACCCACATGAAGTTGTAACAAGAAATACAGAGACATCTTGTGTAACATTTACACAATTTACTCAAATGATAACTACTTTTAAAAAATCTCAGTATAATAGCACAATCAGAGGAGTAACATTAATAGTGTCCAGAACATTACCATAATCACAAAGATCCCACATGTTGCCCTGTTATAGCCACACCTACTTCCCTTCCATCCCCCATACCTACTCTCAACCCTCATCTTAACCTCTGGAAAATACAAACTTGTTCTTCATTTTTATAATTTTTTTTTCCATTTCTAATATCTTTTGTAAGGCAATCACTTACAGCATTTGAAGTATAAAGAAGTCTACTGACATGCTCCCCCCTGGAGAAATTGATGAAAAAGTTACTATTTAGAAAAACTAAAGTCTCCAGCTCAGAGGTTAGGGGCAAACAGCAAATGGTGAAATATCTGTTCAAGAAAATCTATAAAAGTTTGGCAAGAAAGATGAGAGTCTGTTGTATTTCAAAACAGACTCTATCCCTCTGCACTTCCAGTTTATCAAAGCAGAGACTCCGTTCCAGATTGTTACAGCCAGGAACAAAGCACTTTGCCTCCCTCAAGATCCAAGCCACTGGCTTTCATCAAAGGAGAGCAGGACTTCAGCATTAGTCATCCTGTCTTCAGCTATCTGTTGCTGAGGCAAAGTCCCAAATGAGTGCAGTCTAGAGGTGGGAAGCCTCATCTTCTGCCCAACCACCACTTGTGGCCTGGAGGATCTACCTTGAGTGTGGCATGCAGAGAATACTGAGCCCCTCTACCCCTTTCCTTGACTAATAATGTGATGATTCCATGCCAGGAAATTCAAACCAAGAGAGCTTCAAGTTCTCTGCCACTCCCTACAACTCAGGCTCTCCCTTTAGAGAGGAGCTGTCACTCAGAGAAGCTTACCATGGTCCCCACAACTAGCTACATGATCCTAGCTCAAATATTTTGCCTGGAGTGAGAGGCCATAAAAGAGATACTTCCTATAACAGTCTTTAAGAAAGTGACTTCACTTGCACAGAGCATGGAGAAGTTTAACCAAAAGCACTCCCTGAAACAGTAGAGGTTCTGGTGAAAGGCAGTTGGGAGGGGATTCATGGATCTAACGAAGATACAGCTTAGACTGTAGGTTGGCTAATTTGCAGGTAAAAACTGGTGCATGAGTCAGCTGAGTAGAGTCCTCCTGGGGTCAGAGCAAAATTCAACAACTGACCCCCGAAACTGTTCCACAGAGAGGGTTACAATCTTTTTGAACTCGTTTGTAGAGAAATGTATGCCCCGGGGCACTACTGAAAGCAATACCAATTAGTGGAGTGTAACAGCTGGATAAGGTGAAAAAGAAGTAGGAGAGTGCTACCACTCTCACTGACATTCCAGGGTAACTGTGGGCATACTAAAGCTGCATCTCCTTGAGGAGAAACATCGGAAGCTTAGCTCTTTGGGGTGAGGGAAGGAGAATAGAAACATTCCAACCAATCATTATACAAAAAAAGGAAGCAAATAACAACCTCCAGGGGAGCAGAGGTAGTATCCAAAGATGCTGTAATGTATTCCCTAATATATACAGTTTAAAAAAAAATGAGACATACAAAGAAATAGAAAAGCATGATCAATGCAAAAAAAAGAAAAAGAAAAAAAAAGAAAAAGCAAGAGCACCCGGTTGGATCAGTTGGTAACATGTGACTCTTTTTTTTTTTTTTTAAGATTTTATTTATTTGTTTGTCAGAGAGAGACAGAATGCACAAGTAGGGGAGCAGCAGACAGAGGGAGAAACAGGTTCCTTGCTGAGCATGGAGCCCAAATCAGGACTTGATCTCAGGACCCTGGGATCACATCCTAAGCCCAAGGCAGAGGCTTAACCCACTAAGCTACCCAGGCTTCCTAGAGCATGTAACTCTTTTTTTTTTTTTTTTTTTTTATTTTATTCATTTATTTGACAGACAAGTAGGCAGAGAGGCAGGCAGAGACAGAGAGAGGAGGAAGCAGGCTCCCCGCTGAGCAGAGAGCCTGATGCGGGGCTCGATCCCAGGACCCCGGGATCATAACCCGAGCCGAAGGCAGAGGCTTTAACCCACTGAGCCACCCAGGCGCCCCTAGAGCATGTAACTCTTGATTCAGGTTTACAAGTTTGAACCCCACATTAAATGTAAAGATTACTTAAAAATATAATTTTAGAAGAAAAAAAGAAAAAAGAAGGTAACTGAAACTGCCTATGAAAATAACCAGATACTAGATTTAATAGAAAAAGATAGTAAAGCAGTCATTAAAACTAGGTTTATAGACATAACTGAAGGTATGATTTGAAAAGTAATGGTAGGTATGATGTAAATGTGGTGTCAAAGACAGAATATCACTAGGGATGAAAATTATTTTTTAAGAAACGAAAAATTTACTGAAGTTGAAAAGTACAATAACTGAAATAAAGAACTCATTAGAGGGGATCAACAATTAGAAATAATAGGTATTAATCTGGATGAGGTATTGATAGAAATGATGCAACCAAAAAAGAAAGGAAAAAGAATGAACGAAAATGAACAAAACCTCAGAAAAACATGGGAAACCATAAAATGCATCTTCATATATGTACTGGAAATATCTGAAATAGAGGAGAGAAAAGAAAAGAAAATTATCAATGAAATAATGGCTGACAACTTCCCAAGTTTGTTGAAAAATTATCTTACCCATCAATTAAGTTTGACAAACTCCAAGTAGAATAAATATACAGTGATCCACAGACACATTATACTATAAAATACTGAAATTCAATAACAGCACAAAGGAGATAGGAATGAGCAAAGCTCTAATGGGTAAGGAAATGATAATAGAACATAAATAATTATAACAACATACTGTTGTTTTTGCAACATTAATAGAGCTAATACATATAATAATTCCTCATAAAAGTGGAAGTGGAATAGAGCTTTGTAGAAGAACATTTACATATATATATTATTCAAATTAAGCCAGCATAATACTGATAATACTGAAAGGGTATAACTAACGAATTTAAAATGCTGCATTAAGAAATATTTATTCAATTTAAAAGAATAGTAGAGGTACCGAAGAGGAACAGAAAGATATGCAACAAAGAAAACAACAAAATGGAAACAGTAAAATGGAAAATCTAAATTCAATGATACAGAAAAAAAAAATGAAATGTGAATGGATTTAATAATCTCTCAACAGGCAGTTTATCAGATTGGATGGCACAATTACCCAAGTATGTGTTGTCTGTAAGAGACACACTTTATATTAAAAAACAAATAGAGTAAAGATAGAGGATGGAAAAAATGTATATTATGGAAGCAGTAACTACAGGAAAGGTGGAATGACTATACTAACAGACAAAACAGACTTTAAACAAAAATATCTTACTAGAGGAGAGTTGGAGGAAGATGGCAGAGGAATAGGGGACCCTAGTTACGTCTGATCCTTGGAATTCCACCAGGTACCTATCAAACCATTTTGAACACCAGGGAACACAATCTGAAATCTAAGAAGAAGTGCTGCAACTCTACAATAGAAAAGTGACCATTTTCTGCAAGGTAGGAAATGTGGGGAAGTGAATCTGAGGAGATATGTCAGAAGATAAACCTCAGGAGGAGGGAGCCCCATAAGCCAGCTACCAGAAAGTAATATAGCAGCAAAGCACAAAACCAGAACTTTTAGAAGTCTGCTGGGATGAGGGATGTCCCTTCCTGAAAGTGGCTCAGGTGGAGAAGTAGGGCAGAATCCTAGATGGGACAGTGTGGTCTCAGGATCCCCAGGGTCACAGAAAGAATGGGAGTGCCTAAGTGCGACACAATTCCCATCAGAGCAAAGAAGCTGGCTATAGTCAGCAAGTCCAGGAGTGGACCTTCAGCTTGGTGTTCCATAAACTGTGAATTGCAGCAAGGACAAGAACCATATAATCCTCTCAACAGATTCAGAAAAAGCATTTGACAAAGTAAAGATGAATCAATTTCTTGACTAAAAGAAAGAAATTGATCAATTTCTTGATTAAAACTCTTCACAGTGTAGGGATAGAGGAAACATATTTCAATATCATAAAAGCCATCTATGAAAAGCCCACAGCAAATATTCTCAAGAGGGAAAAACTGAGAGCTTTTCTCCTAAGGTCAGGGATGCAACAGGGATGTCCACTCTCACCACTGTTGTTCAATAGTGTATTATGTACTATTTAAATTGCCTCAGCAATCAGACATCACAAAGAAATAAAAGGCATCTGAATGGGCAAAGAAACTGTCACTCTTTGCTTCATAGGATTAGGACATGATACTCTATGTGGAAAACACAAAAGACTCCATCCCTAAATTTTTGAACACACACAGGAATTCATCAAAGTGGCAGAATACAATATCAATGCATAGAAATCCTTTGCATTTCTATACAGTACATGAGACAGAGAAAGAGAAATTAAGGAATTGATCCCATTCACAATTGCTCTAAAAGCTACCTATGACTAGAAATAAACCTAAGGAAAGAGGTAAAGGATCTGTCCTCTGAAAATTATAAAACACTCATGAAAGAAACTGAGAAAAACACAAAGAAATGGAAAAATGTTGCATGCTCATGGAATGAAAGAACAAATATTGTTAAAATGTATATACGTCCCAGAGCAATCAATACATTCAATACAATCCCTATCAAAATACAATCAACATTTTTCACAGAGCTAGAACAAAGAATCCTAAAATTTGTATGGAACCAGAAAAGACCCCAAATAGCCAAAGGAATGTTGAAAAAGAAAACTAAAACTGGTAGCATCACAATTCCAGACATCAAGCTATATTACAAAGCTGTAATCAAGATAATAAGGTACTGGCACAATAACAAATACATAGATCAATGGAACAGAATAAAGAACCAAGAAACAGACCCTCAACTCTATGGTCAACTAATCTTTGAATAGCTAGAAAGAATATACAATACAAGTCTCTTCAAAAAGTGGTGCTGGGAAAATTGGACAACCACATGCAGAAGAGTGAAACTGGACCATTTTCTGACACCATACACAAAGATACACTCAAAATGGATGAAAAATCTAAATGTGAGGTAGGCATTCATCAAGATCCTAAAAGAGAACACAGCCATCAAAGTCTTTGACTATAGCCCCAGCAAACCTTTGTCTAGACATGTCTCCTAGGGCAAGAGAAATAAAGGCAAACATAAGCCATTGGGACTTCATTAAGATAAAAAGCTTTTGCACAGCAAAGAAAAAGTTGACAAAACCAAAATGCAATCTATAGAATGGGAGAAGATATTTGCAAAGGTGCTATCAGATAAAAGGTTAGTATCCAAAATTTATAAAGAACTTAACAAACTCAACACACAAAAAACAAATAATCCAGTCAAGAAATGGGCAGAAGACATGATTCTCCAAGAAAAAAAAAAAAAAAAGATATTTAAATGGCCAACAGACACATGAAAAAATTCTCAACATCACTTCACATCAGGGAAATACAAATCAAAATCACAGTGAGATACCACCTCACACACAATGACTACAATTAACAAGTCAGGAAATAACAAATGTTGGCAAGGATGCAGAGAAAGAGGAATCCTCTTACACTGCTGATAGAAGTGCATGCTGGTACAGCCACTCTGGAAAACAGTATGGAAATTCTTCAAAAAGTTAAAAATAGAGCTCTGCTATGACCCAGCAACTACACTACGAGGTAAATTTCCCAAAGATAAAAATGTAATGCTCCAAAGGGATACCTGTACCCAAATGATTATAGCAGTAATGTCCACGATAGCCAAACTATGGAAAGAACCCTAGTGTCCATCAACAGATGAATGTACAAAAGCAATATGGTATATATATACAATGGAATATTACTAGCCATCAAAAAAAAAAAAAAGAAATCTTGCCATTTGCAACAAACTTGAAGGAACTAGAGGGTATTATGTTAAGTAAAATCAGTAAGTCAGAGAGAGAGAATTATCATATGATTTCACTCACATGTGGAATTTAAGAAACAAAACACAGAATCATAGAGGAAGGGAAGAATAAATGAAACAGGAATGAATCAGAGAGGGAGACAAACCATAAGAGACTCTTCACCATAGGAAACAAAATGAGGGGTGCTGGAGGGGAGGCGGGTGGGAGGATGGGACAACAGGGTGATGGACGTTAAGGAGGGCACATGATGTAATGAGCACTGGATGTTACACACAATTGATGAATCACTGAACTCTACTTCTGAATCTAATAATACACCATATGTTAATTAATTGAATTTAAATTTAAAAATATATCTTACTACAGACAAAGAAGCATTTTGAAAGCATCATTCTATCTGGAAACTATGACAATTATAAAGATATATGGCCCTAATAACAGAATACCAAATGCATGAAATAAAACTTAACAGAAATGAAGGGAAAAATAGACAACTCAAAAATAATTTAATACAATACTTTCAATAATGGATAGAACAACTAGAGAGATCAACAAGGGAATATAGAACTTGGCTAACACTATAAATCAACCAGATCTAACCAACATGTATAGAATACTGCACCCAACAACAAAATGTACATTCTTCTCACACGTACAGGAAACATTCTCCAAGACAGACCAGGCAGTAGGCCATAAAATGAACTTCCATAAATGTAAAGGATGGAAATATTATAAAATATGTCCTCTGACCTCAATGAAATGAAATTAGAAATCAAATGGAATAAAATTGTAAAACAAATATTTTGACATTAAAAAACACATCCCTAAATAACCATTGGGTCAAGGAATAACCAAAAGGGAAATCGGGCAATACTTTGAGATAAATGAAAATGAAGACACGATATACCAAAACTTTTGGGATATAGCTACAACAGTGTTTTGGGAGGAAATTTGTAGCTTAGTTTTTATTAAAAAAAAGAAGGATATTTTTAAAAATCAATACTTTAAACTTGCACCTGAAAACACAAAAAGAGAGGAGGGACATCAGAAAAATGGAGGGCTAGGAGGTTCTGACACTTGTCTCCCCAACAAAAACAATAAACAACTACAACCAAAATAGCTCTGGGAAAGCTCTGGATTACAACAATGAAGCAAAAACACAGGCAAATTAAAAAAACTGAGGACGGCTACATAGAGAAGTAAAAGAAGCATTTTACCCATGTCTTCTCATTCCCCAGCCTAAAGCAATTTGGTGCCAGAAGCAAATATAATTTCTCAGTGAAATTCTAACCCACTGCCCTACCAGCTGCCCTAAGCCCCTCTCACATGGGTTCCAGTTCATAGCTCTGAGCTATCATTACTAGCAGCACTTCCACTTCCTTAAGCCCCCATCTCCCTAAGGTTGCAATGCGGGGCTGTCATGAAGCATTTTCACGGACTGATGCTTCTGTCCTCTGACTCACCCCTGAAGCTAAACTTTGGATTGCCATCCACTACAACAGGCTGCGCTGCTACTACACCTTGGGCAGTTATGGCTAGAACATGCTATGGCTGCACCTTTCAATCCCAGGACCCTTGCTTCTATGTTTTCTTCTCCTATCTCCCCGGACTCACTGAAGGGAGATCAAGACCCAGATCTTAATGCCATGGGATATCTGCACACACCCACATCTTAGACAGCATTACCACTGCCTCAGAAAATTCACTCGAGCCCCAGGATCCAGGTGCTGTGGCAGTTTTTGCACACCTGACTCCAGGATCCTGGGCCACCTATTCCTCTAAAGGCCAGCATCCCAGAGTAAGTGCTAAGATGGATCCCCTAGACTAAAACTTTCAGCCACAGGTGAAAACTACAGGAAGACTGCAACAGCCTTCACCTGCAAAGATCTCACTAGCCCAATCCACCTTGGCCACTCACAGAACCTCTGCCATCTTCACCACACTCTGGCCAATGTCAAGGTCAGCTGATGGAACTGCACAGTAACTATGCCACTGTGCTTTCCAAGAACTAAAATGCTGCATCCAACCCCCTTGTGCCATCTCATCAGGAGCATATAACAATTGGAAGTACATAGGCACCGAGTAGGAGAGTGCCTAAATATATGAAACACTTGTTAAAAAATCAGAGGGAAAAATAGACAGTGATGCAATAATACTAGAGGACTTCAATACCTCACTTTTAATAATGAGTAGATCATCCAAACAGAAAATCAATAAGAAAAAAACGGATGTGAATGACACTTTAGACCAAATGGACCTAAGAGATACATACATAACACTCCGTTCGAAAGCAACAGAAAACACATCTTCCAAATACACAAGGAACATTCTCCAGGATAAATCATGTTAAGTCACAAAATCAGTCTTGATAAATTTAAGAAGATTGAAATCATAGTAAGTATTTTCTCTGACTGCAGTGATATGAATATAGAAATCAGTAACTGGAGGAAAAGCTGAAAAATTCACAAATATGTGGAAATTAAATAACATACTTTTGAACAAAACGTTAAAACAAATAAATGGAAACACAACATAGCAAAATCTATGAAATGAAACAAAAACATTTCTAAGAGGGAAGTTTAAGTAATGCAAATCTACATTAATAAGAAAGACTTAAAAATAACATTACACCTCAAGGAACTAGAAATAGAAGAGAAATCTAAGCCTGAATTTAGCAGAAGAAGTGAAAAAATAAAGACAGGAGTAGAAATACATGACACAGAGATGAAAGACAATTTTAAAAGATCAATGTTTTGTTATACACATAATGCATCATGAATATACAAAAGCATCATATCACATTTGGGAAACTCCCAGACATCAGTCTGAGTTTGACCCTGATTTTCATCCTTCATAATAAAACTGGAATTGTAAGTGTAGCAAAAAAAAAAAAAAAAATCGATGAAACTATTGTTTGTTTCATTGATTGTTTCTGTGTGTGTGTGTGTGTGTGTGTGTGTGTTTTGAGAGACAGAGAGGAAAAAAAGAGTGCACAAGTGGGTGGGGAGGGCAGAGGGAGAGAGAGAGAGCAGGTTCCTCACCCAGCACAGAGCCTGACACAAGACAAAATCAAGAGTCAGACACATAACCAACAGAACAACCCAGACACCCCTTTAAAAGGGTTTTTTTGGAAGCACACTAAATTGGCGAACTTTAGCTAGACTAATAAAGAAGAGGAGAGAGGCGGGAAAGCTCTACCACAAGGACCTGGAGTATGTCGTCTGTAGGGACCCGCCCATGGAAAGGGGGGACAAGGGCTGTTTTTCCACATCCCCCAAACCCTGCATACTTCTGCTGCCCTGCCACTTCTACCTGGACCCAGTGATGGTGAGGTCTCCTCCTCTGCCCCTGCACACACCAGCCTGCAGTGCAGGAAAGGAGAGATGGAGAGTGGGTTGCTGATGGGCCTCCAGGAGACCCTGTAACTTCCCCAGATCTGATTATTATGCTGCTCTGCCTGCAGGAAGGCACCAACTGCCTAAGAGGTGGGCAGTGGGAGAAATTACAATGGATGCCACAGAAATAAATAGGATCATTAAAGACTACTGTGGACTCAGAGGATTTAGAAGAAATGGGTAAGTTCCTAGAAACACATAACTTAACAAGACTAAATCATGAATAAATAGAAAAATTGAGCAGATCAATAGGAAAGAAGGACTTTGAATTAGTATTCAAAAATCTCCCAACACACAAAATCCCAGGATTAGATGACTTTACGAGTGAATTCTAACAAACATTTAAATAAGACTTAGTTAACAATCCTTCTCAAACTTCCAAAAAATTGAAGAGAAAGGAACACTTCCAAACTCATTTGACAAAGCCAGCATTCCCTTGACACTAAAGTCAGACAATGACACTGCAAGGAAAAGAAAATCACCAGCCAATATCCCTGACAAACATAAATGCAAAAATCCTAAACAAAATACTAGCAAGGTGAATTCAAGAACACATTAAAAGGGGCACCCGGGTGGCTCAGTGGGTTAAGGCTCTGCCTTTGGCTCAGGTCATGATCGCAGGGTCCTGGGATTGAGCCCCGAATCCAACTCTCTGCTCAGTGTGAAGCCTGCTTCCCCTCTACCCCTGCGTCTCTGCCTACTTGTGATTTCTCTCTCTCTCTCTCTCTCTCTCTCTCTCTCGTCAAATAAATAAATAAATATTTCAAGAAAAAAAAAAAAGAACACACGAAAAGAATCATACACCATGGGGCGCCTGGGTGGCTCAGTGGATTAAGCCGCTGCCTTCGGCTCAGGTCATGATCTCAGGGTCCTGGGATCGAGCCCCGCATCGGGCTCTCTGCTCAGTGGGGAGCCTGCTTCTCCCTCTCTCTCTGCCTGCTTCTCTGCCTACTTGTGATCTCTCTCTCTCTCTCTGTCAAATAAATAAATAAATAAAATCTTAAAAAAAAAAAAAATCATACACCATGATCAAATGGGATTCACCCCTAGAATACAAGGATAATTCAACATATGCAAGTAAATAAATGTAACACACAACCATCACAGAATGAAGAATATAAATCATGTAATTACTTCAGTAGAAGCACCAAAATCATTTGACAAAATTCAACATCCTTTCATAATAAAAGTTCTCAACATATTGGGCATAGAAAGAATGTTCCTCAACATAATAAAGACAATATATGACAGGCCCTCAGTTAACATCATACTCAGTGGTTAAAAGATTTTCCTCTAAGATCAGGAACAAGGCAAGAATGCCCATTCTTGCTTATTCGTTTAAATTAATACTGAAAGACCCAGTCAGAGCAATTAGTCAAGAAGAAGAAGAAGGAGGAGAAGGAGGAGGAGGAGGAGGAGGAGGAGGAGGCATCTAAACCAGAAAGGAAGAAGCAAAACTGTCATTATTTATGAAAAACATAATCTTTCATACAGAAAATCCTAAAGACCCAAACAAAACTGTTAGAACTAAGAAATGAATTCAGTAAATCTGCAGGATACAAAAATCAGTGTATAGCAATCAGCTGCAATTTCTATACACTAATAAGGAACTCTCTGAAACAGACCTAGAAGAAACAATCCCATTTACAAAGCATCAAAAACAATAAAAATACATAGGAATAAATTCAACCAAGGAACTTAAAGAACTGTACTCTAAAAATAGTAAAGCACTGATGAAAGAGATTGAAGAAGACACAGATAAATAGAAAGTTATCCCATATTCTTGGATGGGAAGAATTAATATTGTAAAACTAGCCATACTACCCAAAGTGATCTAAACACTCACTGTAATCTCAATCAAAAGTCCAACAGCATTTTTCACAAAAATAGAAAAAAGAACCCTAGAACAGGTATGGAAACACAAAAGACTCCAAATAGCCAAGACAATTCTGAGAAAGAACAAAGCTGAAGGCAACACATTCCCTGATTTCGAGTTATATTACAAAGAGGTAGTAATCAAAACAGTGTGAAACTGGCATAAAAATAGGCACATAGATTGATGAAACAGAATAGAGATACCAGACATAAAGCCACATGGAGATAGTCAACTAATATTTGACAAGGGTATGAGGACCACACAATGAGGAAAAGACAGGCTCTTCAATTAATGCTCTTGGGAAAACTGGTATCCACATGCAAAGAGTGAAACTGGAACCCTAACCTACATCACTCACATAAATAAACTCAAAATGTAACATAGACTTAAATGTAATACTTGAAACCATAAAGCTACTAGAAGAAAACATAGTAAAACAGATCTTTGACATTGGCTTTGGCAATGATTTCTTGGATAAAACCTCAAAAACCCAGGAAATAAAAATTAAAGTCAGCATTTGGGACTACATTGAACTAAAGAGCTTTTACACAACAAAGGAAACCACCGATAAACTGAAAAGACAACTACGAAATGGGAGAAAATAGTCACAAAGCATATATCTGATGAGAGCTTAATGCCAAAACATACAAAGAGCTCATACAATTCAATACAAGGAAAAGAAAATAATAATCCCATTTAAAATAGGCAAAGGACCTGAAAACATTTTGGCAAAGACATACAAATAACTATAAGTATATTAAAAACTGCTTAACGCTAATCATCGGGGAGATGCAAATCAAAAGCACAGTATCACCTCACACCTGCTAGAGTAGCTGTTATCAATAACCGAATTCTATCATGGAAAAGGGTTTTAGAAACAGTCTCTTCACCATTTACCAGAGATGCCCAGAGACTTGCTGTGACTATGTTCAGATCAAACTGTTCAGAGTGGGAAACAGTGCCTTTCACTGGATTACTTGACACAGTGCCACTGGTCTCCCTAAATGAAATCAACTCTGCAAACTTAGGCCCGTCCTTCATTTTCCCCATGTGATATAGTAAGAACTTCCATAGCAAGGAGCCTTCAATAACTAAGATGCTTAGGAGAGAAATGTTTCCTCTGCTACAGTGAACAGTCTCTCCAGTTGATAGACCTGTTGAGTAAACGAAGGAATAGAGAGATGCTTCTTTTCAGTGCCCAAGTGTCAGAAAGGATTCCTAGTCTTATATTTAAATTTATATACAGGAAATCTACTGGAACAGAGAGATTATGGAATTTGCAAACTTACTAGATGGTGCCTCAGCAAGAGTGAGAAAGCTCTAACAAACTTTAAGAGAGAAAAGCAGGACAGCTAAAACTGAGCCTTTCATGGTACCAATCTTGTTATAACTCCATAATGTCATGTATCTTTATTCAGCACCAGAAAAGGACAGGACTATGAATGGGTAGTGAGACACAGTATTGGTCACTGATAAATTTGCTCAACAATACAAAATCCTATTCTTATACTTCAGTTACCACATTGCTCTGGACTCAGTAGCAACGTAAATCAAGTTGGCTCAATTATCAACTACAGTTTAGAAAATTCTGTAATATAAAGCAAATTAGGGCTGATGCATCAGGTTTACCACTGGGTAAATGGTAGTTCTGGAGAAGGGAGAGGAGGATGCTGGTTAATTTAGCCCAGGCCCTGAAGGACTCACTGGTCTGGAAAACACACTCGTGTCCTTATTGATGGTCAGCACATACTCATATGCTGGCCTCCAGAAGGGGACCTTTACTGCCTAGACCCTGAGCTGGCAGCCAGCATGGTACCCATCTCTGTTCAACTGTGAGCCCTACCGGCCCAGCCCCCTGTTAATTCAGTCCTCAGCCTTCAAGCCCGGGCTCTCAGATGTTGGACAGTGGCCCTGACTCTGTTTGGCTCAGAAGTGAACATACTCACTATCACACCAAACAATCTCTGATTCTTCTTATTGTAATGTGTTTTCCCAATGCGTTTAGAAAGTTTCGCAATGTGGTTACTAATATTTTGGATTCACATGCCTAGAAAGTGTCCTGTAAAATATAGTGCTTAACTGAAAATTGCCTTCACAGTGGGAAGTATTAACCTACACTCTTTGGATATCTTTACTTATAAAGATTTTCGGAGGATCAACCAAAGTCTATGTTCCTACCTAAAATATACATTGGAAACCCCAGAGAAACTAGTAACACATTTGATCTTCGTAAGAAGGGAGTAGCTCTCTGGGCATAGAAAGTAGTTACTAGACCAGGGTTGTGGTCCAAGAGGAAGGATGATGACATAAGCTTTGCATAAACCACGATTCAATGAAACGTTGATATATCGTTAAATACTTTTCCTTCCAGCTAACGAGGCAAGAGAAGGAAGGCAGCATCATTTGTCTCCGGCAGATGAAACCATCAAGAAGGCATACCCAAACCTGTGGTGGCAGGCAGGGGTTAGGGAGGAAATATTCCATTTCCATCTCGGTTCAGTGAAACTGCTGTGTGGAACACTCGGTTTTGGAGCAGTGTGCACAATTTCTGACGTTACTGCCCAGGCTGTCCCCACCGAGTCTCTTCTCTGCCCTTCTTTCTCTCCCACAGAATTTCAGGTCCCCCAGGGGGATCATGGCCACAAAGTTTCCCACATTGGAATCCTTCTATATATCTTAGTCATTTGTATTTCTCATTTCCCTCCAACGTGTTCTTTTTTTACCCACTCACTACATGGAATTAAAATAATCGCTACTTTGTACCTCACACATAAAGAGAAGAGGAAAAACATGAACCCTCTCTAAATCCAACGAAGCCTTAAATTCAGAGCCCATGAACTGCAGTAATCAAGTGAGCAGAGACAGAAGAGCACTACTGAGGTCCGCGCTGCTTTCCCTGCAAGAGGAAACTTTCAGAAGAAACGCCCAGTCTGTCAAAAGTACAGCAGCTTTCATGTTGGAACCTCTGGGGTCAGGGGCAGCCTTTACTCTTTGCTTCATTTAGCAATGGTCTCAGCACAGGAACATTTCTTTGGTTTTTGATGAAGCTGGAAAGTTTTTTAGCCTCAGAGTATTTGAACCTGTAAGGTTTCTAGTTGACTGAATAACATTTCCGAATCTTCAGCTGAGCATGGATATGTCCCAAGTGTGTCATCTCTTAAATAACCTTTAGATCAATGACACAGGCACACACGCATGAACAAAATACTGTGTCAGGTACGAGAAACAGAGATGAGGAACAGCTCTTCTCTACTGATAAAGTGTCCCCAGGGAACAGCTACACAATAGCAACTCTCCACCTCAGGCTTATCCTGGTGAAATACTGCCAGGTGGAGGCAATTGAAGGTGTATGCATGTGGCCAGAGGACCAAGCAATTCCTTCTTTAGAAGAATTATGTGGTCTCCTGCCTGTGATGGCAAGTGTGGCATATATGCCCTTCTGGGCCACAGTGTAGAGAAGCCAACCCTCTAGCACATCATCCTGAGGTTAGACGGTCTGAGTTTGAAATCTGGCTCCACCTCCTCCTAACCATGTGGCCTTGGGTAAATATCCACTTCCTCCTTGCTCCAATTTCCAAGCTGGTAAAATAGGAAAGGGAGGTGATAATAATATACTACTGAGTGATGTCATGAAGATGAAGACAGTTAATATACTACAAACACTTAGCAGAGTCTTTGGCAAATAGAAAGCACTTAGTAGTTATTGGGCATTGTTATTATTTTTTATTAATTATCATTATCATCATTTCTGGAGGGTAACATGGCAATCCGTCTTTGTTCTCTCATCAGCCTGGTTGGTTGGGATACAATACAGTTGAGGGGGATGTCCCAGTATCAAAAGCCAAAAAAAGCCTGGCTTTCTTTATATTAAGTGGGAAATGGGAGGAGAGAAGGAATAGGAGGGATCAACCATTCATTCATACTTTAGGTTCTGCCCTCTCCCTACTCACCTCCAGGAAACTAACCACCAATAAAACATCTAGGCAAACAGCCAAATCCATCCCCTTCCTCCCTTCCTGATTTCCTTTCCACTACTGACATGTCCCAGAATGTGTTAGGTTGACTCTGAAACTGAAGCAATCCGGTAGGTTCATACCTGGTTGATTCAGGTCAAACATATGGTTGATTTGGGGATTTATTGGCAGTTTGGAAAGTAGAGCATATCCTGAAACTGAGCAGACATAAGTAAATGAAGTATTCTCTGCATTTTTAGAAGTAGAAACAGTTTCAGATGTTGGTATTTATGTTGTCATTTCCCTTCAGACTTATGGTTGTGAGCCCAACCTTGGTTTAAGTGCAACCCTTGGGTGTGACCTAGACCAGAGGAATAATACATACTCCTCCATCTGACTTCTCTTTGCATGTGGAACATTTTTCTCCAAAGGGAAGCAAAGCACTCTGAGGGACGTTCCCATACTTGACGTGCTATCACATTTCTTCACCCAAATCCGCAACTCCACATCCCAGTTCTCCCTAGCCAGGCTGTGGTGACAGTCTTTGGGGAAGTTGGGTGCAAGTGAAACCAAACAAAGACATTGGGTACATTCTTTTCAGGCCAATTAAACCATCTGGGAGTCAGCATCATTGGTCTCTGGCAGACTAAGCCACGAAGGAGTCTAAGATGTAGATATATGAGAAGAACTTATGTAGACTTATGAGAAGAAAAAAGTATCCATTAACAAGAATAAAAACAACAGAAACTCAAAATACTAAGTCATATATTTAACAAGAGATGTAAAGAGTCATCGGAGAAAACATTAGAAATATTTCTGAGGACACCGAAGATGAAAAAAAAGTGGGGCAGAGTACAGTGTTCACGGTGAGGAATATAAGCTATGGATTTCATGCAGTTTCCATCAAGATCTACATGACATTCTAAAAATTAATAATGTGTTTCCTAAAGAGCTAAATCCTGGGGCCAGACTCAGGATACCACGGGAAGAGAAAAACACATCCAGAGAGTGGCTCGGCGGCCCTGCCTTGCTCTGTCAGACTTCCATGCCAGACTGCCTCATGCCGGCAAAGAGGACATCAGCTCAATGAGAACTTATTCAGAGCATTTGCAGAAGTCGTGTTTAAGAGGAACAGTGATCTGACATTGAACACGTTCTCTCCACCCAGTGAGGAGCAGATCTAGTGCAGCATCACTTGTCTCTGGAAAACAGAGTGGTCAAGAAAACTCACAGGATAGAGCTACTGTGTATAGAAAAGTGTCTTTCTCACAATACCAACAAAATGTAAAAAGTAGGAAACCAAAAAATATAACAACCTTACTAACATATTTAATGTAACACGAAAAGCTAAAGAGAAAAAATATAAATCAAATACTACATAAAATTCTAAAATGAACAGTGTGAATCTAATATTCAGTGGGAATAATGAGTAGGCAAGACTAAGGAAGAACACTTTTCTATTACTGAACTTACTACTTGGTTGTAATGACTCTCTTCCCAACCACACTGCTTAATTTTCAAAAGGGCTTCCTTCTCTAAGCATGCATTTCCTTTACTTAAGGAGAAAATAGTTTCTTCAATCTTTCTGTAGCTGGGGAGATGCTCCTAAAGTCAGTGGTTGGAAGAGACACGCAGCATGGATGAACAGTCCCCACCAATAAAAACAAAGGCAGGTGGGCTTTCATGGTGTCTGCATGTATCATCCAGCTGACCTGGACACTTGAGTGGAAAATTTCACCTTAATTCTGATTGAAAATTTATAATCCCTTGTCACCTCCCAGCCTGCCAGCAATGGCAGTGGTGTATGCCAAGGTATTTGAGAAATACAAGGTTAGATAAAAGCCTTCTCAAAATTCTATGGTGACCTCGGCAGCACACGAGTAGTCTAGACATGGGACCCAGAGAAACAGATCTACCCTTCCCATACCCAACACCTGTGCTTTCACCTACAAAAGCTTGTCTCATCATTCTCTTAAATTCCATTGCCAAGGTTTCTAAAGAACAAAGCTTTCCCGGATTTATGACAGTTCAGTTCAGGTATCTGAAGGACCAAGAATCTCTCCTTTTCAACTAAAAAAGATGGCTCTAAGAAAACCAGATGTCATTATATTCATTATATTAATCCATGGGATGAAGAATGAGAAAATAAATTTCCATATTTTAGAATTAGTAATCACATCATCTTTTTTATGTGATTTGGGTAGTAAGGACAGGGGATCATTGCTAATTGGGCTGTACACTATTCCATCATATCCTAAAAGTTTAAGTTCCCCCAATTTTTCTTCTTTTTTGAAAATTGTTTTGGCTATCCCAGGTCCTTTGAATATCTGTATAAATTTATAGTTAGCACAGTAATTTCTACAGAGAGAAAAGAAGGAGGAGGGAGAATCCTGCTGAGAAATCCATTGACTCCATAAATCAACTTGAGAGAATTCATTTTAACAATACTGGAGTCTTCAAATTCATTATATATATAATATCCAAATATTATAATATATATATACATATATGTGTATATATATACACACATATATATGTGTGTGTGTGTGTGTATATATATATATATACCCATGAGGTGTATTCATCTGTTGTTTGCTTTTCTGATATCTATATAATATATGTGTGTGTATATGTATATCAAGTACACACACACACAATATATATCAATGTTTTAGATTGTTTTAATGTCTCTCAGCTGTGTTTTGTGGATTTTGGATAAGAGGTCTTCCTTTTTTTGGTTATAATTGTTTCTAATTATATTATGGGTTTGATAGCTATGATCTTGGTTGTTTTTAAATTAAGGTATAATATAGACAGTAAAATTCACCTTTTTTAATTCATGGTTCTGTGAGTTTTGACAAATATATATAATCATGTAACCTCTACCACAATCAAAACAATCCCTTGTACCCCTTTGGAGTCAACCCCTCTCCCCATCCTTACAATTTCCTTTTGCAAAAATGTCATATAAATGGAATTATGCTGTATAAAGGTTTTAGAGTCTGGTTTCTTTCATATAGCATAGTGACTTGAAATTAATTGTGATGCTGCGTGAATCTTTAGTTTGTTCCTTTTTAGGACTGAATATTATTCCATTGGATGGATGTCGGATAGCTTATTTACCCATTTCCTAAGGGAGGGACATTTGTGTTATTTCCAGTTTTTGCTCATTAAAAATTAAGCAGCTTTACTTTCTTCTAGAAATTTTATGATTTGAGGTTTACCTTTAACTCTATAGTATATTTTGAGTTAATTTTTGTTTGAGATATGAGTTATGGATCAAGAATTATTATTTTGCGGGTGCCTGGGTGGCTCAGTGGGTTAAGCCCTGCCTTCAGCTCAGGTCATGATCTCAGGATCCTGGGATCGAGTCCCGCATCGGGCTCTCTGCTCAGCAGGGAGCCTGCTTCCCTCTCTCTCTCTCTGCCTGCCTCTCTGTCTACTGTGATCTCTGTCAAATAAATAAATGAAATCTTAAAAAAAAAAAGAAAAGAATTATTATTTTGCATATGGATATCCGATTTTTCCAGCACCCTTTGCTGAAAAGTCTATCCTTCACTGAATTGTTTTTGCACATATGCCAAAAATCTATTGACCATATATATGTGGGCCTAATTGTGGACCATTCTGTTTCATTGATCAATATTCCTCTAAATTCACCAGTACAATACAATACTGTCTTACTTCCTTTAGAGTAAATCTGGCAATCAGGTAGCATGAATCTTCCAAGCCTGTTTTGCTTTTTCAAAATCTTTTTTGGCTATTTCGTTGTCTTTTATTTGCATTTCCATATAAATTTTAGAATTCCTTTGTCAATTTGTACAAAGCGTCATGCTGAGAATTTAAATAAGATTGCGTTGAATCTACAGATCAAATTGAAGAGACTGACACCTTAACAATATTGAGTTTTCTTACCAAGAAACGGGGTATTTTAGGTCTTGGATTTCTTTCATTA
>JAHRIG010005398.1:0-10235 GCA_020311275.1 Eira barbara
TTTAATGCACTGTTGGATCCTATTGGCCAGTATTTTGGTGAGAATTTTTGCATCTGTGTTCATCAAGGATATTGGTCTGTAATTCGCTTTTTTGGTGGGATCCTTGTCTGGTTTTGGGATCAAGGTGATGCTGGCCTCATAGAATGAGTTTGGAAGTTTTCCTTCCATTTCTATTTTTTGGAACAGTTTCAGGAGAATAGGAATTAATTCTTCTTTAAATGTTTGGTAGAATTCCCCTGGGAAGCCGTCTGGTCCTGGACTTTTGTTTGTTTGGAGATTTTTGATGACTGTTTCAATCTCCTTACTGGCTATGCGTCTGTTCAGGTTATCTTTTTCTTCCTGGTTCAGTTGTGGTAGTTTATATGTCTCTAGAAATGTATCCATTTCTTGCAGATTGTCAAATTTGTTGGCGTAGAGTTGCTCATAGTATGTTCTTATAATTGTTTGTATTTCTTGGGTGTTGGTTGTGATCTCTCCTCTTTCATTCATGATTTTATTTATTTGCGTCCTTTCTCTTTTCTTTTTGATAAGTCTGGCCAGGGGTTTGTCAATCTTATTAATTCTTTCAAAGAACCAGCTCCTAGTTTCATTGATTCGTTCTATTTTTTTTTTTTTAATTTCCTGGTTGACCCATTGTTGATTTCTGCTCTGATCTTTATGATTTCTCTTCTCCTGTTGGGTTTAGGCTTTCTTTGTTGTTTCTTCTCCCGCTCCTTTAGGTGTAGGGTTAGGTTGTGTATTTGAGACCTTTCTTGTTTCTTGAGAAAGGCTTGCACCGTTATGTATTTTCCTCTCACGACTGCATTTATTGTGTCCCACAGATTTCCAACCGTTGTGTTTTCATTATCATTTGTTTCCATGATTTTTTTCAATTCTTCTTTAATTTCCTGGTTGACCCATTCATTTTTTAGAAGGATGCTGTTTAGTCTCCATGTATTTGCGTTCTTTCCAAATTTCCTCTTGTGATTGAGTTCTAGCTTCAGAGCATTGTGGTCTGAAAATATGCAGGGAATTATCTCAGTGTTTTGGTCCCAATTGAGACCTGATTTATGACCCAGGATGTGGTCTATTCTGGAGAATGTTCCATGTGCACTAGAGAAGAATGTATATTCTGTTGCTTTGGGATGGAATGTTCTGAATATATCTGTGATGTCTATCTAGTCCAGTGTGTCATTTAAGGCCTTTATTTCCTTGTTGATCTTTTGCTTAGATGATCTGTCCATTTCGGTGAGGGGAGTGTTAAAGTCCTCTGCTATTATTGTATTACTGTCGATGTATTTCTTTGATTTTGTTATTAATTGGTTTATATAGTTGGCTGCTCCCATGATAGGGGCATAGATATTTAAGATTGTTAGGTCTTCTTGTTGGACAGACCCTTTGAGTATGATATAGTGTCCTTCCTCATCTCTTATTATAGTCTTTGGCTTGAAATCTAATTGATCTGATATAAGGATTGCCACCCCAGCTTTCTTCTGATGTCCATTAGCATGGTACATTGTTTTCCACCCCCTCACTTTAAATCTGGAGGTGTCTTCGGGTCTAAAATGAGTTTCTTGTAGGCAGCATATTGACGGGTTTTGCTGTTTTATCCATTCTGATACCCTGTGTCTTTTGATTGGGGCATTTAGCCCATTAACATTCAGGGTAACTATTGAGAGATATGAATTTAGTGCCATTGTATTGCCTTTAAGGTGACTGTTACTGTATATTGTCTCTGTTTCTTTCTGATCTACTACTTTTAGGGTCTCTCTTTGCTTAGAGGACCCCTTTCAATATTTCCTGTAGAGCTGGTTTGGTGTTTGCAAATTCTTTCAGCTTTTGTTTGTCCTGGAAGCTCTTTATCTCTCCTTCTATTTTCAATGATAGCCTAGCTGGATATAATATTCTTGGCTGCATGTTTTTCTCGTTTAGTGCTCTGAATATATCATGCCAGTTCTTTCTGGCCTGCCAGGTCTCTGTGGATAGGTCTGCTGCCAATCTAATGTTTTAACCCTTGTATGTTACACACTTCTTTTCCCGGGCTGCTTTCAGGATTTTCTCTTTGTCGCTAAGACTTGTAAATTTTACTATCAGGTGACGAGGTGTGGACCTATTTTTATTGATTTTGAGGGGTGTTCTTAGCATCTCCTGGATTTTGATGTTTGTTCCCTTTGCCATATTAGGGAAATTCTCTCCAATAATTGTCTCCAATATACCTTCCGCTCCCCTCTCTTTCTTCTTCTTCTGGAATCCCATTATTCTAATGTTGTGTCGTCTTATGGTTTCGCTTATCTCTCGAATTCTCTCCTCGTGGTCCAGTATTTGTTTGTCTCTCTTTTGCTCAGCTTCTTTATTCTCTGTCATTTGGTCTTCTATGTCACTAATTCTTTCTTCTGCCTCATTTATCCTGGCAGTGAGAGCTTCCATTTTTGATTGCACCTCATTAATAGCTTGTTTGATTTCAAGTTGGTTAGATTTTAGTTCTTTTATTTCTCCAGAAAGGGCTTTTATCTCTCCGGAGAGGGTTTCTCTAATATCTTCTATGCCTTTTTTGAGCCTGGCTAGAACCTTGAGAATCGTCATTCTGAACTCTAGATCTGTCACATTACCAATGTCTGTATTGATTAGGTCTCCAGCCTTCGGTACTGCCTCTTGTTCTTTTTTTTGAGGTGAGATTTTCCCCATTGTCATTTTGTCCAGATAAGATTTGCTTTCTCCTGCTGTGGAATCCCGCTGTTCTTGGTGAGTGAAGTCGGTCTTGGCTGGGTTTCTTGTTGGTCTTCTGGGGGAGGGGCCTGTTGTAGTGATTCTCAAGTGTCTTTGCCGCAAGCGGAATTGCACCGCCCTTGCCAGGGGCCGGGCTAAGTAATCTGGTCGGGTTTGCTTTCGGGAGCTTTTGTTTCCTGAGCGCTTTCCATAGAGTTCCATAGAACGGGAATGAAGATGGCGGCCTCCCAATCTCTGGCCTGGAGGAGCTGAGAGCTTGGGGTCCCGCTCCTCAGTGTGCTGTCAGAGAAAAGCGCCCAACCGCCCCGCCTCCCTGGCCTGTGGTTGTGTCTAATACCTGTGAGCTCTGCGGCCCTCAGATGCCCCCGGTCCTTCTGTGACCCCGCGGGACCTGGGGTTACGCTGATCCCGCCTGGGTTTCCCCCCGGTTTAGCCTCTGGAGCGTTGTCTCTCGTGGAGCAGACTTTCAAAAGTCCCGATTTTGTGCTCAGTTGCTCTGCCACTTGCCAGGAGCCATCCCCTCCACCCGGGGTCTATCTTCCCGTCGCTTTGGATTCACTTCTCCGCAGGTCCTACCTTTCAGAAAGTGATCGATTATCTGTTTCTAGAATTGTTGCTCTTCTTCTCTTCAATTTCCCATTGGTTTTGTAGGTGTTCACAATGGTTTGATAAGCTATCGACCTGATCTCCTGCTACCCGCTGGCGTCTCAGCCTGCTACTTCTCCGCCATCTTGACTCCTCCCCCTGTTTAAACCATTTTGAATTTATTTTTATGTATGCTGTAAGAAAGTGGTCCAGTTTCTTTCTTTCTTTTTTTTTTTTTTTGCATGTGGCTGCCCATCTTTCCCAACACCAGTTGTTGAAGAGACTTTTTCTCATTGGCTATTATTTCCTCCTCTGTCACAGATATTAATTGACTTAGGGCTGTGGGCTCATTTTTGAGTTTTCTATTCTGTTCTATTTAACTATGTGTCTATTTTTATGCCAGTGACACCATACTGTTTTGATTACTACAGCTTTGTAGTATCACTTGAAAACTGGGATTGCGATACATCCAGCGTTGCTTTTCTTTTTCAAGATTGCTTAGAGTAGTCAAAGCCTTTTCTGCTTCCATACAGATTTTAGGATTGTTTGCTCTAGTTCCATGAAAAGTGTTGTTGATATTTTATGGGTATTTCTTTGAACCTGTAGATTTATTTGGATAATATAGAAGTTAAACAGTATTTGTTCTTCCAACACATGAGCATGGAATGTTTTCCTTTTTTTTTGAATTCTCTTGAATTTATATTCTAAGTGTTATATAGATTTCAAAGGACAGGTCTTTCAACTCTGGTTAAGTTTAGCTCTAGATATTTTATTGTTTTGGTGCAATTGTAAATGGGATTGTTTTCTTAATTTCTCTTTCTGCTGCTACTTTATTAAATACATAGGTGTGCAACAGATTTCTGTACATTGATTTTGTATCCTGCAACTTTACTGAATTTAGTTATTAGTTCTAATAGTTTTTTGTAGAATGTTTAGGGTTTTCTATATGTGGTATCATGCCATCTGCAAATAGTGAGAGTCTTACTTCTTCCTACCAATCTGGATACATTTTATTTCTTTGTGTTGTCTAATTGCTCTGGCTAGGACTTCCAGTACTATGTTGAATAAAAGTGGTGAGAGTGGGCATCCATGTCTTCTTTCTGACACTAGAGGAATAGCTTTCAGTTTTTCACCATTGAAAATTATTTGGGCTGTACGTTTTTCATATAAGGTCTTTAATAATTTTGAGAAGTGTTCCCTTTAGACCTAATTTTTGGAGTATTTTTATAATGGATGTACTTTTCCAAATATTTTTTCTTCATCTATGGAAATGATCCTATGCTGTTTATCCTTTCTCTGATTGATGTAACATATCACATTGATTTTTTTGTGACTATTGAACCACACTTGAATCCCAGAAATAAATCCCACTTGATCGTGGTGTATGATTTTTTAAAATATGTTGTTGGATTAAATTTGCCAATATTTTGTTGAGGATTTTTCCAATTATATCCATAAGGGTTATTGGCCAGAAATATCTTTTTCTTTTTCTTTTTTCTTTATTATTATTATTATTATTATTATTGTTATTATTTTGGAGTGTCTTTCCCTGTCAGACTTACTTCACTTAGCATTCTATCCTCTGGGTGTTTCAATGTTAAAAATGGAAAGATTTCATTTTTTTATGACTAAGATATCTTCTTTATCCATTCATCTATGCAAGGACATTTAATTTGCTTCCATATCTTTGCTATTGTAAATAATGCTGCCATAAACATAAGGGTAAATATATCTTTTTGATAAAAAATAAAAGATTATATCCTCTTAGATTATGATTTTTGTGTTCTTTTGGTAAAACTCCAGCAGTGGAATTATCGGATCATGTGATATTACTATCTTATAGTTTTTTTTAAAGGTTATCTATTTATTTATTTATTTATTTATTTATTTATTTGACAGAGAGAGAGAAATCACAAGTAGGCAGAGAGGCAGGCGGGGTGGGGGGAAGCAGGCTCCCTGCTGAGCAGAGAGACCAATGCGGGGCTTGATCCCAGGACCCTGAGACCACCACGACCCGAGCTGAAGGCAGAGGCTTAACCCACTGAGCCACCCAGGTGCCCCGTATCTTCTAGTTTTTTGAAGTACCTCAATACTGTTTTCCACGGTGGCTTCACCAATTTCCATTTCCACCAAAAATGCATGAAGGTTCCTCCCTTTTTCCCCATATCTTTGCCAACATTTGTTATTCCTTGTTTTTATTTTTTTTTAAATTTTATGTATTCAGACAACTGTGAGGTTGATATTCTGGTTTTGATTTGCATGTCCCTGGTGATTAATGATGTTGAACATCTTTTGTATGTATCTGTATGTCTTCTAACTATATGTATGTCTTCTTTGGATAAATATCTATTCATGTCCTTTCCCAATTATTATATTCAAATTATTTAGTTTTTAGTGTTGAAGTGGATATGTTCTTTGGGAGGTGTAGACACATAAAAAGACTCTCAACATGTGGGAAATACAAATCACAACTACAATGAGATATCACCTCACACTTGTCAGAATGGCTAAATTCAACAAGTCAGGAAACAACAGGCGTTGGCAGGGATATGGAACATTCTTACACTGGTGGTAGGAGAAAACTGGTGCAACCACTCTGGAAAAAAGTATAGAGCTTCCTCAAGAAATTAAAAATAGAACTATCCTATGTTCCAGAAATTGCATTACTAGGTATTTACTGAAATAATATAAAAATACTAAATCAAAGGGATTCATGCACCTGGATGATTATAAAAACATTATCTACAATAACCAAATTATGGAGATAGTCCATCTGCAATGACATGGGTGGAGGTAGAGTATATAATGTTAAGTGAAGTAAGTCATTCAGAGAGAGAAAAATACTATATCATTTCACTCTTAATGTGGAATTTAAAAAGCAAAACAAATGAGCATAGGGGAAATAAAGCATAGAGGGAATAAAAGGAGACAGATGCAAACCAGAAAACAGACTCCTAACTATAGAGAACAAACTAATGTTTACCAGAGGAGAGGTAGATGCACTTGTTGTGATGTTGTGATAAGCATCAGGTATTGTATGTAAGTAGTGAATCACTAAACTGTACACATGAAACTAATATTACAATACATGATAACTAAGTGGAATTTAAACAAAAACTTTTTTAAAAAGAAAAAAAAAAGTAGTTCACAACACTTGAAAAAATAAAATAAACTGAAAATTGATTGAAGACTTAGATATAAGACCTGAAACCATAAAAGTCCTTGGAGAAAACATAGTGTCATGCCGTCTTCAAATAATAACAGTTTTAAGTTTTCCTTTCGGATTTGGATGACATTTATTTCCTTTTTTGACTAATTGCAGTGGCCAAATCTTCCATTACTATGTTGAATTAAAGTGGTGAGAGTGGACATTTTTATCTTTATTCTGATCTTAAAGAAAAAAAAAATGTCAGTTTTTTTGCCATTGAGTATTATGTTTGTAGTGGGTTTGTCATATATGGCCTTTATTATATTAAAGTACATTCCATCAATACCCATTTTATTGAAAGTTTTAATCATAAATGGATGTTGAGTTTTGTCAAATGCTTTTGCTCCATTTATTGAGGTAATTATATTAATTTATCCTTCATTCTGTTAACGTGGTGTATCACATTGATTGGACTAAATCCCACTCGGTCATGGTGTATAATCTTTTTAATGTATTGTTAAATTTGGTTTGCTAACATTTTGTTTAGGATTTTTGCATTTATCTTTATCAAGGGTATTGACCTGTAACTTTCTATTTTGAGTTCATTATGTTTTTGTTTCAGGATAAAACTGGCCTAATAAAATGAATTTGGAAACATTTCATCTTCTTCATGTTTTGGGGAGAGTTTGAGAAGGATTGGTATTAAATCTTCTTTGAATCTTTGAGAGAATTCACCAGGTAAGTTGTATCGTCCTGGATTTTGGTTTGTTGGGAAGTTTTTGATTACTGATTCTATCTTCTTAATAGTAATTGGTCTATTCAGATTTTCTCTTTCTTCCTGATTCAATCTTGAAAGGGTGTGTTTCCAGGAATTTATCCATTTCCTCTAGGTCGTACAATTTATTTATAATTCTTCACAGTAGTTTCTTTTTTTAATATATTTTTTTATATAAACATATAATGTATTTTTATCCCCAGGGGTACAGGTCTGTGAATCACCAAGTTTACACAGTTTACAGCACCCATCATAGCACATACCCTCCCCAATGTCCATAAACCCACCACCCTCTCCCGTCCACCCTCCCCCCAGCAACCCTTAGTCTTTTTTTGAGATTAAGTCTTTTATGGTTTGTCTCCCCCCCAATCCCATCTTTTCATTTTTTCTTTTCCTACCTCCCCCCAACCCCCCCACATTGCATCTGCACTTCCTCATATCAAAGAGATCATATGATAGTTGCCTTTCTCCAGTTGACTTATTGGGCTAAGCATAATACCCTCTAGTTCCATCCACGTCGTCGCAAATGGCAAGATTTAATTTCTTTTGATGGCTGCAGAGTACTCCATTGTGTATATATACCACTTCTTCTTTATCCATTCATCTGTTGATGGACATCTAGGTTCTTTCCACAGTTCAGCTATCGTGGACATTGCTGCTATAAACATTCAGGTGCACGAGCCCCTTCGGAGCACCACGTTTGTATCTTTAGGATATATACCCAGTAGTGCAGTTGCTGGGTCATAGGGTAGCTCTATTTTCAGTTTTTTAGGAACCTTCACACTGTTTTCCAGCGTGGTTGCACCAGCTTGCATTCCCACCAGCAGTGTAGGAGGGTTCCCCTCTCTCTGCATCCTCACCAGCATCTGTCATTTCTTGATTTGTTAATTTTAGCCATTCTGACTGGTGTCAGGTGGTATCTCATTGTGGTTTTGATTTGTATTTCCCTGATGCCAAGTGATGTGGAGCACTTTTTCATGTGTCTGTTGGCCATCTGGATGTCTTCTTTGCAAAAATGTCTGTTCATGTCCTCTGCCCATTTCTTGATTGGATTATTTGTTCTTTGGGTGTTGAGTTTGATAAGCTCTTTATAGATTTTGGATACTAGCCCTTTATCTGATATGTCGTTTGCAAATATCTTCTCCCATTCTGTCAGTTGTCTTTTGGTTTTGTTAACTGTTTCCTTTGCTGTGCAAAAGCTTTTGATCTTGATGAAATCCCAATAGTTCAGTTTTGCCCTTGCTTCTGTTGCCTTTGCGATGTTCCTAGGAAGAGGTTGCTGCCGTTGAGGTCAAAGAGGTAGCTGCCTGCATTCTCCTCAAGGATTTTGAGGGATTCCTTTCTCACATTGAGGTCCTTCATCCATTTTCAGTCTATTTTCGTGTGTGGTGTAAGGAAATAGTCCAATTTCATTTTTCTGCATGGGGCTGTCCAATTTTCCCAGCACCATTTGTTGAAGAGGCTGTCTTTTTTCCATTGGATATTCATTAATGCTTTGTCGAAGATTAGTTGACCATAGAGTTGAGGGTCTATTTCTGGGCTCTCTATTCTGTTCCATTGATCTATATGTCTGTTTTTGTGCCAATACCATACTGTCTTGATGATGACAGCTTTTTCATAGAGCTTGAAGTCTGGAATTGTGATGCCACCGACTTTGGCTTTCTTTATCAATATTCCTTTGGCTATTCGAGGTCTTTTCTGGTTCCATATAAATTTTAGGATTATTTGTTCTATTTCTTTAAAAAAATGGATGGGATTTTGATAGGGATTGCATTAAATGTGTAGATTGCTTTAGGTAGAATAGACATTTTCACAATATTTGTTCTTCCAATCCATGAGTATGGAATATTTTTCCATTTCTTTGTGTCTTCCTCAATTTCTTTCATGAGTACTTTATAGTTTTCTGAGTATAGATTCTTTGCCTCTTTGGTTAGATTTATTCCTAGGTATCTTATAGTTTTGGGTGCGATTGTAAATGGGACTGACTCCTCAATTTCTCTTTCTTCTGTCTTGTTGTTAGTGTAAAGAAATGCGACTGATTTCTGTGCATTGACTTTATATCCTGACACTTTACTGAATTCCTGTACAAGTTTTAGCAGTTTTGGAGTGGAGCCTTTTGGGTTTTCCACATACAGTATCATATCATCTGCAAAGAGTGATAGTTTGACTTCTTCTTTGCCAACTTGGATGCCTTTAATTTCTTTTTGTTCTCTGATTGCTGAGGATAGGGCTTCTAGTACTATGTTGAACAGCAGTGGTGATAACGGACATCCTTGCCGTATTCCTGACCTTATTGGAAAAGCTTTCAGTTTTTCTCCATTGAGAATGATATTTGCAGTGGGTTTTTCATAGATGGCTTTGATAATATTGAGGTATGTGCCGTCTATTCCTACACTTTGAAGAGTTTTAATCAGGAAGGGATGCTGCACTTTGTCAAATGCTTTTTCAGCATCTATTGAGAGTAACATATGGTTCTTATTCTTTCTTTTATTACTGTATTGTATCACATTGATGGATTTGCAGATGTTGAACCAACCTTGCACCCTGGAATAAACCCCACTTGGTCATGGTGAATAATCCTTTTAATATACTGTTGGATCCTATTGGCCAGTATTTTGGTGAGAATTTTCGCATCTATGTTCATCAAGGATATTGGTCTGTAATTCTCTTTTTTGGTGGGATCCTTGTCTGGTTTTGGGATCAAGGTGATGCTGGTCTCATAAAATGAGTTTGGAAGTTTTCCTTCCATTTCTATTTTTTGGAACAGTTTCAGGAGAATAGGAATTAATTCTTCTTTAAATGTTTGGTAGAATTCCCCTGGGAAGCCGTCTGGTCCTGGACTTTTGTTTGTTTGGAGATTTTTGATGACTGTTTCAATCTCCTTACTGGTTATGGGTCTGTTAGGGTTATCTATTTCTTCCTGGTTCAGAGCGGTAGTTTATATGTCTCTAGAAATGTATCCATTTCTTCCAGGTTGTCAAATTTGTTGGCGTAGAGTTGCTCATAGTATGTTCTTATAAT